>OVBA01002893.1:0-27524 GCA_900406435.1 Lepidium aucheri
TTGGTGTGAATTCTGCACCAAATTTGGTGCGTGGGTTGGAGATGGCCTAAAGCTCCCATGTACCTTATACTAAAAAACAAAACTTATGAGACATTTTAAGAGAAAAGCCCACAACTTTTCATTTCTTCAATGAATATAGCTGAAATAGTAGTGTATATCAATATAATGAAGAGCCTCGGATTATATCTTATTCTTTATCTTTTTTTTCTTTCAGTCGAAATACAAAAAGAAACATACTATTATGAGAATATAACGATATTAAATATAAACTCGAAAGAAAATAAAGATATCATCAGATACAAAGTTTAAAAAAAAAAAGGAAACTGAGCTCAAACAAGAGAAACTTTTTAATATTAGTCCCAAAAAATACCATGTTATGACACTAAAATATAAACTCAAGAAACTGCTACCTGATAAAAACCGAAGACCGAGGACATCGCCTAGCATAACAAAGCTTGAAATGGTGACGAATCCTCCTATAGCAAAAAAGATGAACAACTAAAATGAAGAACATGGAACTACAAAAGGCGAGAATATTATCCACTATTCCCAGATATGGGGAAGTCAAAACCGAACAATGGCCAACTATATAACACATATCTTATTCTTTATCTAAAAGAAAAGATTGCTTCAGATTGTATCTTATAAATTTAATTTATCAGAAAAGTTAAAAAGGTTACAGGTTAACAGAAAACTTTAAAAGAGGAATATGACTTAATCTATATATATAAAGTTAAATTTTGCTCTCTTCTCATGATGCCACCTCATCACCTCTTTAAATGTCAAATTAAAAATCAGTAATTAAAAATATTCTATATATACACAAATCATTTATGTCATCTTAAATCTATAACCATAAATACAATGTAATAATATCATTTGAGAACAATATTATATTACTACATTGTATGACTACATTCTAATGTAACAAAAAAATTCTCTAATTTAAAACCACATTTACGAAAACTATAAGCATTCCAATTCAAAACACAAATCATTAAAATCTATATATATAAACTAGAATATTATATGACTAAAATTCTATTGAAAAAGTTCATATTATATGACTACGGACACAAAAAAAGATGATTACAAATACAAAAGCTGAATCATGTTGTCTTAACGAAAAAAATAAAACTTAGGTTTAAAATTTTCAATCATGTAACTACTCTTACAAATTACTTTTCCAACATTTTTGTTTCCTCGTATACCCATACAAGACAATAACCTCATTCTATTTAAAATACACATCAATTGTTACTCTTAACTCTCCATTACATTGTCTTAACTCTCTACCTCCACTACATTGCTTTAACTCCCCACTATATTGTCTTAACTCTCAACAAATGTAACATCACACTCCTCTTCACTTATAAATAGATCATTTGGTAATTTTGAATTAACATAGTTACTCATTACAATATAACTCTCTCAAAGCATCACCAAATTAAACAAGAAAAATACTTCTCACATCTTTTTCTTGAAATTGAAAGTTGGTCGTATTTCTCAACATGTGATTACAAGACTTTTGCTTAATTCCCACAGAGATGTCCAGGTTCCGTACCTACAAAAAATTAATTGTCTTATCAAACACAAATACCAAATTATCTGGTATGCTTCTGAAGCTTAATTAATAATACAACTACTCCATATTTAAACTTAAGTCATATAATATTACATTTAAGTACATATCCTTCTAATATTTTTTATATCGGATACATCCGCTTCTTTTTTAAACATACATTAGAGTGTGTATTTTAGTATCTAAACATCATATATATATATATACATATATATATATAAAGTTAAATCTTGTTCTCTTCTCATGATACCACCTCATCCATCTCTTTAAATTTCAAATTATAAATCACAAAGTAAAAATAATCTATATATACAGAAATCCTTTCTCTTATCTTAAATCTATAATCATTGTCTCTCATTATATATTAACTCTCTCATACCTGTTTAATCAACATCAGTCAATCTTGTCATTTTTTGAGTAGAGTAATGGAAACTTCACACCTCTCTTTTTCGAAATTGAAAGTTGGTCAGACTTCTCAACATGTCACTGCAAGACTTTTGGAAAGCCCCTAATGTCAAAAAGGTAGAAAACTCATGGAAGTTGACATGTTGCTCCTTGATAAAAATGTATAATAATTTCTCCAATAAACATACAATGAGCAACTCAAATATGACATGTATTTCAAATATTAGCTTCTATTTTATATATTGTTAAACTAAACTTTTTCTTAAAAAAACGTTTATTATCTACATATCTATTATAATGTCAATTTGCTCATAAGTTTATAACTTAATTCACAGTGATATAAATCAGGTCCGAAGGGCGGGTCACCAACTAGTAATCATAAAAGCAAAAATAATAAAGAAACTAGTCATACTACAGAAAATCTCCCTCTATATATACAATATATACTATTTTACCTTTTTCAAGGGAAAACTTCAACAATTACAAAAGAACTAAACCACAAGTTTAATCTCTAAAATTACGAGTGAGGAAATCCGTTTTATGTTTTGGTAAGTGAAGAATGACATGAGAAGAGAAAAAATATATTAAACTCTTCCGTCGCGAGAACTCTTCTAGATATGATGAGAAAGTAGGCCAATCACTAAGAGAAGACACCATATTCAGTACATCTAAACGATTTGAAGCTAATTCGACCTCCATGCTATCAAGAGAAAGGAAGCAATGCATTGTCCAAAAGACCGCTTCAACCTTCGCATGTAAAAGTGATAGATTCCTTGCGATCAACTTGGCCCCCTCACAAGCACCATCAACGGAATTAGGGAAGCAAACCGATCCATTACAAGAGGAGATAATTGACGCACACCAAGCTCTATCCATGAAACACTAGTAACCAATGAAAGGTGAGTTTACTCTGGATGGCCGAGACACAATAGGCCAAATGGAATATGAATTCAGTGGAGAACCAGGAAAAGCAGGTAAATTGATTTATTAACCAACCTCCACTCAGTAGCATCTAGACCTACTTATTATAGAATAAACCTACGATCCTTATCGATATTGGAAAATTGTTTCTTATTTCTTGCTTTCCAAATATATCACATAATCCACGGGAATTTTTCATTATCTACTTGATCTGGAAGACGCCAGAATAGATAATCAATATTGAACCAGATTAAAAGTCCTAAAATGTGTTAATAGGAGATGAGATATTAGATAAGGCTCAAGTTTGAAGAGCAGGGACATATTCAAATAAGACATGGTTTATAGATTCTCCATCTATACCACATCTAACAATGTGCGTTCACACTTTATGCTCAAACTTCTCAAACTATTATTTCACTGCAACACATTGTGAAATTATTTGCCAAATGAAAATTTTAATTTTTGGTGGACATTTTAATTTCCAAGTGATAATACAGAGTTTCAACCTTATTATCTAACTGCAAGTGCATAGTAAGCAAAATAGTACTTATGGATCAAATCTATGAGAACCAAGTAGTCACATTATCAATCTTTAAACGAAACTTAAGCTAAGACAAATCAAATAATGATGGTGGTTGCAATTAAACAAATTAAGAAATAAAACGATGTAAAGTCAATAAAATAAAGCATCAAGTTTAGGGAATTCATCAGGAATTCAGGGATCTAAATCAGAGAACTATTGAGGACAAGTTTAAGACCAACTCTCGACACAAACATAATTGTATAGCAAACCCATTGTCGTGACATCGACTACTATATTTAGCAACCTAGAATCATAAACTATCGTTTGGTTCTAGAGATCTAAACACATATTATCGATTAGGTCTGGTAAGTCCACAATTAGCCTTAACATCAGCTTTTATTGGTTAAGGATTGATTGCTCATCTATATTCTTTCAGGCATCTCAAACACTTTTGGTGAGTTAAATAACCTATGATCATAAGCTAGTTAGCTACTCTAACCTAATCATTAAGAACAACTATAGATGGAGAACACATTAAGATTAAACTCTATATGTCCCTTATCCATTGATTTCCTAAAATCCCTAGAAACTCCTAAACATGATTGGAAAACTACTCAAACATAATTGAAGCGAACAAAGCAACAGACATCTTAGAAATCATTATATAATTGCAATCAAAACTAAAGAGGGTTCATAAATCTTCTCCAAAGTTGTAGAGAATAAATTCTTCTCCCCAAAAGTTTATAAGAAAAGTAAAAGTATGTGGAAAAGAATTATGAAAAGTATCCCCCTCTAAAACGACTAAAAACGTAATTATATATGTTAAAAATGTGTTTTGTACAAAATAAGATGAATCAGGTTTTCTATGCTGGCTCGTGGATCGATCGATCCACTATAGAACGGGTGATCTTGAAGTCGGGCACATATCACTATTCGAGAACTAGAACGGTTGATCTTGAAGTGTATGGTTAATCCTTAGGTCGGGCGCATATTCTGGTGATGAAGAGATCAATCGATCAAACGGGATCTGGTCAATCATGAACTTGTGCACAACTTCAGATGCTATAAGGGATCGATCGATCTAGGGGGTGTTCGATTGATCCTGGTGTGCTGAAAAGCGCCAGAAATTCTGCATTTTATTCCAATCCATTCCTTGAGCGCTTAATCCCATTTTAACCTATCTTGCACCTAAAAAGACTCTAAAACACTAGCAACGAATCAAAAAACATGCAGATAAGTGAGTCAAAACCGATAAAAATGAGGTACATCATCAAGCATGAGTTTGTAGATCCTCAAAAGTCGGTCTTGAGATACTATGTTGGGATGTGGAATAATCTTCTTCAAGTCTATAACCCGACTTCATGATATAACAATCCGTTTTAGTAAAAATCTAGCCCCAAGAGTCAGGACACCTCACTCTTGGAATGTGAGTACCTAGTACCAATTTTACATCCTCTTGTACAAGGAATTACCTCAAAATAATTTCTCTCCAAGACCTGAATACTGGGTCAATAAATTGATTGACAGTTAAGTCAGGAAATAGCTAAGGTTCTATTGTTTAGAATCCAGAATTCTCTCCATGCAGAAGTAGACTGACCATCACATAGCCTTCTAATAATCCTTTTTCTTACAAGTAATCTTGCAGAGATTATACTTCTCCAACCATATCCTGGTGCATTGTTACAGGTTGAAGCCATCAGACTACTTGTCCTAAAATAACATCCCTTAAATACTCTTGTAAAAGGAGAATCTGGGAAATCAAGTAAATGTCATAATTGCTTAGCTAGTAAAGCTGAATTAAATTCTTCTAATGCTTGAAAACCAAATCCTCCTTCTGACTTAGGTTTACATAGTTTCTTCCACTTCATCCAATGTACTCCTTTTGATGTCTCGGAGTTAATTCACCAAAATTTAGCAAAAACCGAATTCAGTTTCATTATTAATTTTGGTTATCAAAAGTTGGATATCACATAAGTCAGTAAAGCCATAAAAACGAACTTTATGAGAACTTTCTTGCCCCTTTAGATAAAAATCTAGATTTCTAACTATTAATATGTTCCATTACTTTTCTTGAACGAAAGAGAAAACCCTTGTTTTAGCTCCATCTAAGCTTTCCGGGAGGCCAAGATAAGTAC
The DNA here is from genome assembly GCA_900406435.1 of Lepidium aucheri. Lineage (NCBI taxonomy): Eukaryota > Viridiplantae > Streptophyta > Magnoliopsida > Brassicales > Brassicaceae > Lepidium > Lepidium aucheri. Next base: position 5,567 of record OVBA01002893.1, read on the forward strand.
CCATACCTCCCAAATTCTTAATTCCTAGATTCATGTGGATAACACACTTATTCTCCTCCAGAACTGAATGACCAAACTGAATTGATGACTTGTCAAAATTAATTTGTTGGCCTGAAATTTTTTCATAATCTTCCAAAATGTTTAGAATAACTACAGCTCCTCTAGATTTGCCTTACAAAAAATATAAACGGTCATCTGCAAAGAGTAAATTAGAAATCTTGTGGCTTTCTCTGCCAATAGCAATACTGGTTAAGTTATTTGCAATTTAGATTTATCTTAACATCGAGACCAGAACCTCCATACAGAGTATAAAAATATAAGGTGATAGAGAGTCTCCTTACCTTAAACCTCTCTTTGGTAAACTTCTCACTTGGGGAAATCCATTAGTCAGAACCAAATATTCCACCGAATTAACACAATGCATTACACATTTAATCCATTGTTCATGAAATCCAAAACGACAAAGTTGATTTTCTACAAATATTTATTTTCCACAAATCAAGCGACCAGAGACAAACGTTGATTAGGTTTCAGTATTAATTTAGGCAAAATCTTCTTCAACCTAAGACATAAAACCTTAGAAATAATTTTAAAGGTGACATTACATCAACTAACTGGTCAGAATTCAGACATCTTAGTCGGGTGAGCAATCTTCGGAATTAGGCAAATACTTGTGTGATTTAATTCATTCTCAGATTGACCTTCTTGGAGAAAATTCTTAACCAACTTCACTAAATTCTCTTTAATCACATCCTACGATTTTTGATGTCATTCCATCTGGTCATGGAGCTTTTCTAGGTTCCATCATGAATAGAGTTTTCATCACCTTCTCATCTGAAATTAAGACCAAAAGAATGTGGTTATCTGCATCAGTAATCTGAGCTTCAAACCCACTAAGAAAGTCCAACAAATCAGGAGATCCTGATGAAATGGATCTGTAGAATATTGGATTGATTCTTGGCAAATCTTATGATCTTTAGTGACCTAATTATTGCTCTCATCCATAAGATCAACAATCCTATTTTTAGCTCTTCATTGTTTAGTTTGAGCATGAAAAAACATTGTATTATTATCCCCTTCTCTTAGCCAACGATTTTTACTTTTTTTTGTATCCAATATAATTTTTCATCTGCAGTAGCTTGTCGTAACTCAGATTTTACTACTAAAATAGCTTGAGTACACTAAAATTATCATTTTGACAAGCCTCTAAACGTTTTTGTAACCGAATAATATTACCTTGGCCTAAAAAGATATTTGTTTTTTTGCCATTTTGAGATTTCCCGATGACATCTTTTAATTCAACCAATAAAAGAAATACAAGATCTACAAAGGACACCGCACCAACCTCTCTTAATTGTATTGTTAAAACCCTTTTTACCTATCCACCTATTGTCAAAAGAAAATCTAGGCTTAAATGGCAGAGACTGATTCTTGAAAGTTCCCATAATTGACCGATGATCAGACCCTATCATCTGAAAATATTCAATTGAAGAGAATTGAAAAAAATCGTGCCGGTCCTTATTCCTATATGCTTTATACCTATGTTGCATGGAAACTCCATTCAGAGTCTGTTTCCCATTTCTGAAATGTTTTGGAAACGCAGTAGAAATGTGAATAACACACGATTCCTAAAAATCATGATTTGGAAACGCGATGGAAACGTGAATCCAATTTGGAAGGCTGATTTTCTGTTTTTGAAACGTGAGTTTCCGTTTTGGCAAGAAAGATATGAAAATTTTATATTTTTATACTAAACATAATAAAATTGTTAGTATGAAATTATACTTTTTCCTAAATCCTAAAAGTTAAAAGTTAAAACTTAAAAGTAGAACCCTAGTTTATTAATAGTATGAGGTATCGAGACTTGAAAAATGAGAAACTATGCAATCGTTCGTTGACCCAAAGGTGAGGAATTTGTGAATTGTGAGTCAAGCTTGAGTCAGGTATCACAATTGATTTTGATTTGATTTATGTGCTTGGCTATTTGTTCAAGCCATTGATGTAAATTATTCGAACGTACGCGTAATAGATTCAAATCACTAACATGTTCGTACTTTTTAGGTGATCTTACATTGTGATTTGTTGTATAATTAAATATTATTTCCAACTAAAGCTGATTTTTTTCCAGCTATGAGTTCATCTAATGTTGATAGTCTATCTAATGTAGATGATAAAGCACCTTTATGGATTTATGTGAATAAGATAGAGAAGATGCCAGGAGGAGGATCATGGAGATTTGAATGCAAATTTTGCAATAACAAATATTCTGGTTCTTATAGCAGAGTCACCACTCATTTGTTGAAAGATGGAGCTAAAGGAATTAAAGAATGCTTGAAGGTTACTTTTCAACAAAGAGATATCATGAGAAAATTAGTAGATGAATGCAAGAAGAAAATAAAAAGTGCAGCTGATAGAGTTGTTCTGTTCAATTGCCTTCATCATTAAGGAACGACTCTCAGTCTTCTCGTGATTATGGCGTGAGTTATAAGGTTCCAAATTCAAATGAAATTGATCCAAATAAGAGAAAGGTAGAAGATACACTTTTGGGAAAAGCATTTAAGAATCAGGCTAGAGAGCAATGTGATGGTGAGATAGCTAGAGTGTTCTATACTAGTGCGTTATCTTTTAACGTTGCAAGGAATCCTCAGTACCAGAATTCATATGTACGAGCATCAACAATTCCAGGATATGTCCCACCTGGATATAATGCACTGAGGACTGGACTTCTTATAAAAGAAAAGAAGAACATTGAAATGGATTTGCAGCCTTTGAAGAACTCATGGAAACAAAAAGGAGTCAGTATATGTAGTGATGGTTGGTATGATCCACAAAGAATACCAATATTTAACTTGATTACTGCAAATGAGAGTGGTCCAATAATGTTAAGGGCAATACCCAAGGTGAAATCAAAACTGGTGAGGTGATTGCAGATTTGATCATAGAATGCATAAAGGTAGTTGGGCATGAAAACGTAGTCTTAGTAGTCACTAATAACGCTTCCAATTGTGTAAAGGCTGGTGCACTCATTTCAGCTAAATATCCTACCATCTTTTGGACACCATATGTGGTTCATACTTTGAATCTTGCTTTGAAGAACATATGTTCACCATTACTAAGCACAAGAAACAATGAAAATGTGTATGATGCTTGTGTCCGGATTAAATCTCTTAGTGAAGATGTGATTTGATAAAGAATTTTATTATGAACCATGGAATGAGGCTTGTGATGTTTACAGACCACTGTGATCTTAAGCTCCTTACAATTGCTTCAACTAGGTTTGTTTTTCTTCTCTCAACTCTAATTGATTTTCTTATATTTTAAATATATAATGTTAGTCATGTATTTTATTTTAACAGATTTTCATCTACAATCATGATGTTCAAAAGATTCAAGAAAATAAAAAATGGATTGCAGCAAATGGTAATCATTCCTAAATGGGATGATTATAACGAGGACAATGTTGTGAGAGCATCTGCAGTAAAACAAAAAATATTAGATGAGAAATTTTGGGATGATCTTGAATCTACTTTATCTTTCACTTTGCCTATATATGATGTGATTAGAGCTGCTGACACTGACAAGCCCTCTCTTCAATTAGTATATGAATGGTGGAAAAGTATGATTCAAAGTGTTAAACAGGCTATTTATAAAAAAGAAAAGAAAAGCTTGATGAGGAATCTGTCTTTTGGAATGATGTGAATTCTGTTTTAACGTCTCGTTGTAGTAAGAGTAACACTCCTCTTCATTGTATGTCATATTCTCTAAATCCTAAGTAAGTTTATAAGTTTATTATATAAATTTTTTATCTTAAATATTAAACTTGAGTGTGAGTGTTGAGTGTTGACTCTTGATTGAGTTTACGTCAATGACATTATTTCATGTTTTTGTTTGATATAGATATTACAGTTCAGAATGGCTTGGAGAAGAAAAAAATAGAATAGCTCCACACCAAGATTTTAAAATCACCGTAGAAAGAAAAAGTTGCATTATGAAGTTTTTTGTGAATCAAGATGAAAGGAGAAAGGTTAATGTCGAATTTTCTAATTTCTCTTTATGCATGGAAGATTTTGATAGTGTTGATGCAATGCATGATAGGTTTATCCTAGAACCTCTAAAATGATGGGTTGTTCATGGAGCTTCAGCACCAAAACTACAAGCTTTAGCATTTAAGGTTCTTGGACAACCATCTTCATGTTCATGTTGTGAACGAAATTGGAGTACTTACAAGTTTATACACTCGTCAACAAGAAATAAGATTATGCCGCAAAGAGCAGAGGATTTGGTATTTGTGCATACTAATCTTCTTCTTCTTCTATCTAGAAGAATTCTCGCTTATAAAAAAGGTCCTAATAAATTATGGAATGTCGGAGGCGATCAGTTTGGCTCATTAGATGATGTTAACCTTGGAAGACTTGAGTTTGAAGATCTTTTTCTCGACGAACCAGAGTTGGAATCAGTTTTGTTTGATGGAGTTGATGAAGATGAGAGTGAAGACAAAATTCTAAGCTTCTGATGTCAAACTTTATAGTTTTTTTTGTTAACCTAGTTACTATTAATTAAGTCAATTTTTACTATTTGCTTAAAAATACTTTTATATATATATATATATATATATGCGTTTCCAAAACGTATCTGTTTCCTAAAATGTTTTAAAATTTTGTTTCTATGTTTCCATACGTTTTGCTTCCATATACCCGTTTTTGTTTCCATACAACTTAGCTTTATACAACTTATATCTAAGAATTTCATTTTGGTACATCCTCCACCAAGATCATGTATTACCAATACATGGGAATTCAATTAGCCTACAATTTAAGATCATTTGATTGAAATCCAGAAAAGAGTTTGCCGGTAATAACGATCCACCTTGTTTTTCGTGCTCATCAGTTAATTCATTAAAGTCATCCATAACTAACCAAGGGTTATTTTGAGATAAAACAGATCGAGTCAGACACTCCCATACTTGGTCTCGTAATCTTTGGATAGGCTCTCCATAAATAAGTAATAAATAATTTGTGTCCTTGGAAGAAGAAAGATATGTTGATCATTCATTTATCTTTGTATAAAACATCCACATTATAATGATTGTTAAACATCAAAGCAAGATCTCTACTTGTGCCTAATGGTTCCACAGTCACGAAAGAATTATATCCCAAATGTAATTAAATTCTCTCTGTGATAGCAAAATTATTTTTAGTTTCTGATAAAAACAAAAATCAGGGTTTATTGATTTTTCAAAGATCTCTAAGGAAATTAATTGAGATTTTGTTGTCAATACCTTAACAATTCTAACAAAGAGACTTAATCATAAAATTTTAAAAAAAAAAAGTCAAGAGGGATCCTCCTCCATAGCACCACTCTTTGCCTTTTCTGACGGCTTGAAATTCCTTGGCGAGAGCAGAAACTAAATCTTCATTTTTCTTGAGCTGGCACCACACAAAGGCGTTGCAATCTTTGACATTTTCTTACCTGGAGCCAGAGGAGGCTTATTAACCTCTAAACCATCCCCATACACTTGTAAATCCCTGTGAAAAGTTGCTTGTAAATCTTCTGCGAATTCACCCTTTGGAGCTTGTAATTCTTCCAAATCATCTTCATTACACTCCTCCTCTTCCTCAACCAAAACGTCAACCTTATATTCTTCATGACCTCTTCTCTCACTGTTTCATGGTTCTCATCCAAAGCCAAAGAATCAATTTGATTTTGAGGATCCTCCCAAAACAGAGCACGTCTAGCCTTCTTAGAGGAAGATGTCGCAACATCAACTTGTGTCTTTACCTCTTTCAATGGTTATAGCCAAGGTTTACTTGACTCCTTTCAGGCAATTGATCCTCCTTTATCACAACCGAAAGAGCATTCTCTTTCAAATCCCCAGTCTCATTAAAAGGCCTTTTTCGAATTGTCTTTCTCATAACGACTCACATCATGACCTTTCTCTCTATATTCAATGCGCTGATTGACCCCATACTGACCTAAAAAAGAATGATAGCAATAGTTATTCCTGTTCATAGGACCCGTTGAAGCAGAATTAGTTAGGACTCCCTTATAGCTTTGACCTCGAGCAGATTCTTTAGGCTTTGATCTATAAGAAGAGGAAGCATCCTTCTGATAACTCAGTTGCTTGCACATTGATTGTGAAACAATGACAAATGAGCAAAATCCTTCAAACTTTTCATAAATGAGATAAATAATTGATCTATTTCCTTTTTCAAATTCAATTGTAGTTTCAAAAACCAAAGTTTAGTCTACTCCAACAAAAGATGCATCCTTCTGTGCTCCAAATAAAATTCCATAATCACTCCTAGAGATTCTCTTATCGCTTGAAAATAATCTTTACCCAGAACTCAGTGGGTACACCAGTTATCTAAACCTAAAAACCTAAACTTGACGTATAATGATTATATGCAAAAGCCTTCCACCTCGCCAAGGACAACATCCAACCATCAAAACAGGTTGTACCCAAATGTAGTACCCCCTCCAAATCCTTCTCATCCTTAAACTGAAATTTGAGTCGTCCTCCACCTAAATTTCTTCCCTACACAGGATTCTCCAATCTCCATATGTGTGACATCATATAAATTATCGCATTTGTGTCTTGAAGTTGAGGGTTAATACATCGACTAATCAACACCCTCAAGGAATTTGACACAAGTGTAGCATTATCGAACTTAGGAATCTTGATCACCATTCTGGATGAAGCCAACTTATCCTCATGCCTTGATTTCCCTAGTCATAATTGAGTCATTCTGGAATGAATGATCCTCGCAAAAAAAAAAAAGAATAAGAATGTATCAAAATAATGATATTGACGACCAATTTATAGAGTAGAGGAAGAAGAGCAATCAAATAAACAATATCCAAGGAAGAGATTGAGAAAATCATAAGAAGAAATTTGCAATCATCCAAACAATCTCAAAATAGTAATGAAAATTTTGAAAAGACCCAAACATATGCAGGGAATTACTCAAATTGCGGTGAAACTTTTGGGAAAGACAACAATCGTGCTACATAATCAAGGAAATGGAAAAAATCATGGACATAGAATCCAAAGACCAAATCCAGTGAAATTCAATTTTGATATATAAAAACCCCAACTTCTGGATACGAACCAAAACAATTCGTGGATAAGGAGGAATCATATCCAAACCTCTTGCTTTTATCTCTCGGAATCTTCATGAAGAGAATCCGGCAATAAGAAATGAAATCGAACTAAAATAGGAACCTTCAGACATTCAATGAAAGACTTTGCAATATTTGATTGATTGAGAGAAATAGAGTTAAAATTAACAGAAATAAGAAACCTTGAATCACACATAATCAAGAAGAAAATAATCAATAAAATCGCACGAATGAGAGAATCAAAATTGTCGGAAAGAGAGAGCCAGAATCGCTAGATATTGTCACAACCATTACATTTTTTGAAATCGCCACAGACCTCTTCATTTTTTCTTTACCTTTTTCAGTTTGATAAATGAATTTTTTTTGCTCTTTAATTTCTTTTCTTCACCTTTTATTTTATTTACACTATATCTTTTTATAAAAAACTATTTGAAATCTAAATTTTGTTTATAAAAAACATAGATTTTCTCCTAAACATACTAAGATTTTTTTTAAAAAAAAATAACCAAAAATATTAAGTTCTTCTCAGTTTAGTGGTTAGGATGATACAAGTAACGACTATGGTATCTAAGATTGGATTCTTCTCATCTACCAATTTGACAAATAAAATAGAAATTTTAAAGGTTGGGATAAGCTATGGATCGGTTCTTGTCGATCTAACTATTAACACACAAAAAAAACAAAAAGTACCTAAAATGAATATATTATCAAATAATTTTATATTATGTACAACTTAAATATATATATATATAACTTTGATTTTTCAACATTATGATGAAAAATGTATTTGTGTTTATTTTTATACTATATATATATATATATGTTCTAGAAGACAAATAGATCATTACTATATTAATAGAATAGTGAATGAATTAGTTTTAGGTTTTACAGTTTTTATGGTCATATTCTTCATTCTTATTCAAAAAATAGTTATTCAGCAAATTCACCCATTTTAAAACGAAGATTTTCTCTGTAATTACTACTATATCTTATATATTATACAAATTAAAAATAAAAATACTTATCTTGTAAACAATAATCAATGTTTCATACATATGCCCAATGGAATATTGTTACGTCCGAATTTATTTTTATTCCAATTTTAAAAGTCAACTTTTGACGTGAGCTTTTTTTAGTCGTACCGGAATTTGCATTTCACTATATTTGATGACCAAGTGGCAATTGTCATTTTAGTTTTTTTTACTAACTCATTTTTGTTTGACAATTTGAGTTTCTTACATTTTTTTTTTTTGGTAAACTTTTTACATTTTGTTAGATAACGATTACTTAGCTTTTGCGATTTAATATATACATATATATATATATATAATGTTACAGTCCGGTCGGAACTAATAAAATAAGATTTTTTAATATGTTGGCAAACTTCATTTGATCCACAATATGAGCTAAATTCATTGCGCATAACACTATTACACTTTTCACAAACACCTTCAAGAAAACAATAAGTCTAGGGGTTACGGAAGATGCGCTGTTTTGGATTAATATTTGAATAAAATGGTACAACACTAGATCTAGAATAGAATTTTTTTTTTGTCCTAGATCTAGAATAGTATAAAAAATAAAAATTGCTGTTATACCACAATCAGTTTTATATAAAGCCAAACTATTTTTCTTTAAATAATCAATTTTGCAAGCAAACAATTATTTTGAAAAAGATTGAGGTGACTTTATTCATCCATGTATCTTCTATTTTTCTTAGAGTATCTTTATCGCTGGTATCACCATAAATCTTTTACTAATAAAATATTATCAAATAACAAAATATTATTAAAATTTTAATGATACTCTTTTATGAGTCTCTGGTTAAAGAGATTATAAGTTGTTGGTGAGAAACTCCAAAGTTGCCACATGTTACTGTTTGTTTTGTTGAACTTTTTTGATATGACTATAATTTATAATACTAAATAAATTATTTACATGTTATCATTAGCTGTAGGTATTCCGTTCTTCAGTTCAGTTTGATTTTTTTGATTTTTGCTTCTCAAAAAGTGGTAACCAATATGTACTTATTAAAATTTGGTTCGGTTCGATTTTGGCTCTGGTTATTTTTTTTCTGAACTTATGGTAACCAATGAGTACCTATTCAAATTTGGTTTTTGGTTTCGGTTTGGGTACCTCTATCTAATTTTTTTAAAAAAATTGAAAAAATATTGAAAAACCCATAAATTAATTGTAGGAATTGAATATTTTAGTTTTTAAGTAATTTTGGTTCAAAGTAACTAAAAATTTAGATTAATAATTATAATTTTAGATATTAATATTATTAAATTCTATATAAATAATTATTTTAAAATATATAATTGTGTTTCGGTTCTTTCGTGTAATTATTTAGTTCTCGGTTCTGTATCTATTCGCTTCTGGTTCTTTCGGTTTTTGAATTTAGGGAGTTCAGGTATCTAGCTAGTTCCAGTTAGATTATGTTCCTTATATTTTGGGTCGGTTCAGTTTGATATTTTAGTTCTGATTATTATGTTCATGCCTAGTTATCATCTTGAAATTTTGATTTGTTTAGAAATCACAGTAAAATTAGCTATCTATTAAGTTTCATTATGCATAATTATAAATTTTAATTTTAATAATATTTTATTTCTAATTTAGTTAGAATATGAAAAATAAATAAAATAGTTATTTAAATGATGAAAAATTGTAGAAAAATGTAATTTATAATAAATTTGATAAAATTCAAAACTAATCTTTAAAATATTAGTTACTTTAAATATAAAAAAAAATTTGATAAAATTTAAAACTAATATTTAAAGTATTAAATTATTATAAAATAAATTAATTTATATTAGTATGATACTTACATAAAATCTTTCAAAAAAAGTTATTAATATTATAATGGTAAGAGCATCTTCTCACCACTAAAATCTTACTAATTAACATTTTTTGTTTTGAAAAACTTAGGCTTGAATTTGATATATTGGTAAGAAACTCATATCACCAATATAATATTAATATTTTTAAATGATTATTTTATTTTATATTATATTTTAACTAAAATTAATAATAGAATATTAATAAATATAACTTAAACTTATGCATAATGGAACTTAATATATAGCTAATTTAATTTTAAAGATTTTACATAAATTAATATTTTAATATTATATCATATAAACTATTTGCTTAACTTTAAAAACTATGAACTTTTTGAGTTAACTAAAAAATATTAAACAAATGAAAGAGACATGTGTCAAATTTGGGTGATTCTCGCTAAAAATTTATAGATTTCTCAAATGACGATAGACCGTCACCAAATTTTTTCACTTAAATTAATATTGTAGTCATTTATCATAATTTTTTAGAGAAATTATAGTAACTAACATGAATACAAGAACTAATTCAATAACTATCATATAGTTTTCTAAATTAAGAAAATGACCGTGGACCCATCAATGTAGAAGACTATATTGGCCTTGCCTATAATAAAATTCATTTACATAAATAAATTATTTGGTCCCACCACCTTGGCCCACCTTCTTCAATTCAACCTGCATTTAATGGCAGATTTGAGGAAAATTTCCTCCCAAGAGCTGAATGCAAAAATGGATAAGATATTGAAGCGCAAGGGGGGTTGATAAAGAAAGGCGGAGGAGGATTTCTTGAGAAATGAACTCGCATGTTGGCGCAAAGCCATAGATCTGTAATTGTAGAACGTTTTTCGTCCACAATAATTTATAAGTAGTTTTGTTTTTGCAAAAAGAATTTTTGTCCGCAATCTGGATAGAGTAATATGCACAAAATATCTTAGTGAGAAATTATTATAATAATCGAACTCATCTTTATTAACCCCTATTTTTTGTGCTGTGTCATTAATCTTTAGACTTGACCTAAAAAAACTGGGTGAGCCTCCAACTTCTGATAACTGCAATCGAGAGCTTTCAATGCTTAATATTTAAGTCTTCGAGTTAGGTGAGATATTCTGTTATAGTTCATATTTATTGTCGTTATAGAGCTTTAAGGTTGTCGTTTTTTGGGAAGTCTATCTGGCGGAAGTGACTAATTATTCTACCAAGTTGTGACCACTTTGCTTTGTAGTTGTTGCTTGGGCACAATTGTAGGGTCTATTCCTGTAAAAGATGTAGTCCATTTGCGTTTGGATTGGTGCTCTGAAAGTGTTAGACTGGTTGCTTTGTTTCAAATTTGTTTTTCTTGGCTTTATTATGTGGTCCGTATACGATCTGACTTGTTCTGTGACCGAAAGTGTGGTTTATTTGTGCTGTATCTTTTTTTTAATCTCTGACTTACATGTATTTGTGCTTGCAGCGTAGGTGGAAACAATGTACACTGATGTCAGAGTCCGTAGTGGTGATTGGAAGTTAGACCCCGACGGCAATTATGTTAGACTTGGAAGGATCTAATAGCCACCATTGAAGTCACGGAAGGGGATGGTTTTAATAGGTTTTTAACGAAACTGATGTATGTGATGGGAGTCAGACAGGACCAACTTATTGAGATCAGTTACCAATGGCCTGAATGTGTGTTTGGTCCAACGTGGAGGCAGTTTCCACCTGCATATATCCAAATGGATGAGGAGTTCAATGCTTACATAGCACTCAGAGGCGAGATTGAAACTTATGGCAACTGTTCGGTGTAGAGGGCCGGATTCATGTGTTAACATCATCTCTGATGTCTTTGACACGCCTGTTTGGAGTAGTAAGCATCGCAGTTTGCTGTTGATTGTTTGGTGTGTATGTATGCATTCTGTAATCTCTTTTCCTGATGTTGATGATGCAGCCTCCAGTTCTGGGACAGCAACAGCTGTCGTTGGTACTACCAGCGCAAGTGCAGGCGCCAACACAGGTAATTATTTGTAACGCAGCATCCTATTACTCTTCTCATAGCTGATTGATCGCGATTTATGATGCTATGACTGATATGCTACACGGGTGCAGATATCGTACTATCTATGCAGCCTCCACTCTCGGACTCTGTTCAGCAAATGATAGGTAGATGCATCGATACTAAAACATAACTGCAAAATATGCAAGTATTTGCAAATTAATTTTTTTGCGCAATTGATTATAAATGCAAATCAGTTCCTTTCCGCTAATGCAAAAATAATTGTTTTCTGCAAACGATTAATATTTGCTGATACCAACAACCATTTGCAGATCTCATGGTTTGTGTTGGCACAGACGTTGTGGTGCCTAGCCAGCCCGCTCCTGTGGGTGTCCCGCATACTTCTACTGACACTCGCCTGATGAGATCATTTGGCCTTCAGATAAGTAATACGTTTACTCTTTATAAGATTACTAAACAAGCTATGAAAGACCTTCACTGTACTTTTTTCTGCCAATCTTACCCATGTTTTCTTTGCAGGTGGATGTTGTGGGGTTGAAGTTCCATGGGATAAGGGGAATTCCATAGAATTACCACCCAACACTCATGATGTAAGCCGCGGTGGACTGTGTATTGGCCCCAAGGCTATTGATCTTTGGAAGAAATTTGTTCGTGGCAAAACAATGTTGGTTGGCGGCGGTAGTGGCTGCATGGGCGGAGTTGGGGTTGACCTAAACAAAGAGGTTGATGATGGATGCTTGTGAATGGAGTCCATCACATTGTCTTCAAGCGACGATGATAGTGGGGTAGGTATAGATACAATGGCTGATTCAGATCCTATTGATCTCAATCTTACTGACTCGGAGGAAAGCGACGATGATAGTTTTACTCTAAAGGGTGAGTGTTTGGACAAAATTTGTTTTTTTGCGTAAATTATCTCCATTGGCATATCACATAATAGTTACCTAATACACATTGTAATTGACTTTACAGAGAGTGACAAGGAACTTGTTGACCTAGCCACAATGCCAACGACAGTCGAAGTAGAGGACCGTCAACGATGCCAAGAAACGAAGATGTCGTTGAAGTGGATGTTGTGAATCACCAAGCTGTCCCCAATTATATTCTTGAATAAGACGCTCCGCCATATTTCGATGACCCTGAGGAAGACCCGTGGATTGAAGGTGTTACATGCCTACCTTCCTATACATTTTATTTGCTGTAATTACATTGTATACCCGCAACCAGTAGGTTGAATAACTTTTGTGAAATGGTTTCAGCTAAGGTCCAACGTGCAATGCATGATATAGATTACGAAGGCTCTGAGATATTTGAGGGCCGGGTGTTCAGAGACAAAGAGGACTGCCGTACTAAACTTGCTATCCATGCAATTACCAACAAGTTCCACTTCAAATATGATAGGTCCTGTAAGCAAATGGTCAATGTGTTATGTGTGGGGTTAACATGTCCATGGAGGGTGTATGCGATAAAAATGGGGGGCAGTGAGCGATTTGTTATACGCATAATATCCCCATTTCATACATGTGGCATTGCGGAGCGGTGTGATTTCCACAAACAAGCATCAACCTCTATAATTGGGGAACTTATTAAAAGCAAATACTTAGGATCTGGGCGCAGCCCTAGGGCTAGCAAAGTTAGGCGCTATGTAAGAGATCCCTTTTCCCTGCATTACTCACATCTGACCTATCATTGTTTTCACAAACCCGAAAGATAACTGTTATTAATTATGTTACCTGCAAAATCCTGACAATTACAGTTATTTTTTATATTACCTATAAATAATAAATTTTGCAATTTTCGTAGCTTACGTTGTCTTGCTTATGTTTACGTTTCCTATGGATTCATGTAGTTGCGCAACGACTTCAACTTACACATCTCCTACTGGAAAGCATGTCGGGCTCGGGAAATTGCAATGGACAGTGCCTTGGGATCTGCTTTTGGTACCTATTCGATGTTGCCTGCTTATTTTAAGCTACTACTTGAGACCAACCCAGGTTCAAAGGTTGCAATTGACACCAAGATTGGTCCTGCTAGCGAGGAACGGTTTAGGTACCTGTTTTATGTCTTGCACGCGTCAGTTGTTGGGTTTGCTTACATGAGGAAAGTTGTTGTTATTGATGGAACACATATCCGCGGATGGTATGGTGGTTGTTTACTTGCTGAGAGCGCGCGGGACGGGAATTACCAAATATTCCCAGTTGCCTTTGGAGTGGTCAATAGCAAGAATGACAATGCATGGACATGGTTCTTGGAGAAGCTGAAACAGATAGTCCCTGATGGTCCAGATGTTACTGTTGTTTCTGATAGGCACGCCTCTATCTATGCTAGCATAAAAAGGTATAGGGAACTTAAATAATTTGAGAGGAATAAATTATTTGTTGCAATTTCAAATGTTAACAACTTCGGAATAGATTTGCGCAAAAAAATAGTTATCAGTTATTACCCAATGACTTGTGCCTATTTGCGGTTTACATGTACAGGTTTACTCCATGGCCCATCATGGTACATGCGTCGTACATCTTGTACGGAATGTGATTGCTACTTTTAAGAACAAACACTTGGGTCGTCTCGTTTCAAAGGCAGCTAGAGCTTACCGCCAACAATCGTTCCAGAAGACATTTGCTGAGATTACACATATAAGCCCTTGTTGTGCAGAATACCTAGCTCAGATTGGCTTCAAGCACTTGAGTAGGGCTTACTTCAATGGGAATAGGTATAATATAATGACAAGCAATATAGCGGAGTCGCTGAACAATGTGTTGTCCGTGGCAAGGGATTATCCTGTCATTTCCATAGTTGAATCAATAAGAACAACTTTGGTGGCTTGGTTTTCGCTTAGGCGGGAGGTTTCAAATTCAGCAGAGCTTACTCTCCCTCCTAGATTCCATGAAATGTTGCACCACAAGTTTGAGAAGGGCGTAGGATTTTGTGTAACAAAGCTGGCTGATCAGCTATATGAGGTTTAGTGTTTCCTGCAAAAGCTTATTTTTCCACTGTTACGTATACTTTCTGCTTAGTTCCTTGTAGTAACCTAGCTATCTTTTCTTTATTAATGGACACAAGGTGAAAGAGACAGATGAGTCTGCATTTTGTGTGAGCCTAAAGCACATGACATGCACGTGCAAAGAATTCCAGGCGTTGACCATCCCTTGCACCCACGCAATGTCTGCTGCCTTGCAAGATGGCACACGAGTTGAGAACTTGGTTGGTATGCATCATAGCATCCAATTCCTGAGATTGGCTTATCAGGGGACTATCATGGCTGTCCCGGACATTGGTCATTTAACGCCTCTAGGTGATCTAAGGGAGCATATCGGCCCACCGCGTGTTAGGAGGCCACCAGGGAGGCCCAAGAAGAGACGCCACCTGTCCACAGGCGAGTTTCAGGTATCATTTATTTTGGCAGTTTTATTTTTCTTTTGTAGCAAATACAATCGTTTTATGCAATTGAGCTTTTTTATTTTGCTGCTGCAGAAGCTAACCAAGAGAAAGTGCGAACATTGTGGCAACTATGGGCACAACAGGTCCACCTGCAGGTTCCCACCAATGGTTAGCGTTATAAAAAATAGTGGACCACACATTAAGTTTACTTCTGTTAATTTTGCATTTCATTATGGAAACATCTATGTGAGCAGATAGTTTTTATTTGTGCAAGGTGGGCGTTGGTGCCATCTCAGATCTGATCCTTTTGTCTTTTGGCGAGATTAGCGAAAGGCCACAATGTAGATATGGCCTTACGAAGGGAAAACGAGACATGTGAAATATAATCAAATCTTGTCCGAGGGGTTGTTTTCCATTCATCAGTTGTGTAAATGTTCCTAAGAATGTCAACAACCCTTGCGTGTACTCCTTGTACTTATTGCAAATCGCATCTCGAGTTAACAATGGTTTTTAATGATTTCATGTTATCTATTTCGTTGCAATTAGGTAAGTTAGCAAGTTATATTTATGTCCAAACAATTACCTTAAGTAGTCAGATGTAGTTATGTTAATCTACCTCAAAATGCAACTTATTTGCAGCAACTGTGAAATTATTTTGCAACAAGACGTGCAACTATCTACAACTCCTTCAAGCTTTTCCTTATATTAGTCGGGAACACTTGGCCCATTCGACCTTTGTATGACATGGTTTACGAAGGCTCTGATATTCAAATACTAATGGAAACGAAATGTGCAAACATAGGCATCACTAGCAAATCCATTGTTTAGCCACAACTACTAAGATATTTAAGTCTTGTTGTCTTACATATTCTAGGTTGCAAAATAAAAACATTGTCTGGGTAGAAACGAAATAGTAGGTGGAACTGAAGAAAACTAAAAATATTATCCTCCCTTGTCGCTCAAATGTTGTCTTCTAGAAAGATGGAGAATAGTTTTTTGCAGTAGTAGTCTAGTTGGTCCATCTCTATGCGCGAGCAACTCTCCAACCCTCCCTCAATTTGTCTATGGATGAGTAGAGGGACCATTACCCCAGAATCGTACATGTTTGCCACCTGAGGAACGCCGTACTGTCTCTCCAGAACAAATGGTTTGCTAGGGTCCTGTTTGTTAACAGAAATTAATCAAATTTGCATGAATAAAAATTTGGTTGCGCAACCAAAAATTACGCACGTACAATTGTTACGGGGATGCCTACTTGTATGAGTAGGTCTGGTATCATGATTGAGATCGGCATCAGGTCATGCTCAATTGAAGCATCAGATCGTAGCTTGACATTGCAGTCAAGAATTGAAATCTTTGCAGCAGTAGTGTGAATAACTAGGACAACCCAGTGTTTCCTGTCGAAGTTGAAAGGAGCATAGATTGTTTTTGGGAAACAGAACAGTTCAACCCGACCAACTACAAACCTTTCGCTGAATACATCGATCAAAACCTTGCTAAATTGGAAGGGCGAGGCATCTGTAGCTAGCACGAAAGCAGGGACGGATTGAGACAACTTTGCTATGGTGCTTGAATTAACCAAGTATAGTACTGGACTTTCCTCATCCCCCCGTTTCACAAAATCTCTGATAAACATCAGTATAGCGTCCATGACTTTAGCCGACATTGCTTTCTCTCTGTTTACAACCTCTCCAATCTCCTTTGCAGTTAGATATGACGAGGACTCAAGGAAAACACCTCTGCAATCGTAATGTGCCATATGAAATTTACACTTAGAAGGTGTTTATCATAAAGGCAATAACACTCTCAAACACAAACTCAACATATAATAAATGTTGAGATACAAAATGCTTACATGTTCTTCTTAACACTCTCAATTGAGCGTGCATAGCATTCATTCTCAAAATCCACGTCTTCTTTTGTAATGGAGGGCGATGGGTGACCGATTAGGATTTTCGTCTTATGATCGCAATGGAAAGGAGCATCTAGTCGCGATGATTTTGTTCTCGCCCTTTTGGTTTTCCTAGTTATGTCCGATGCTGGGAGAGAACGGACTGGTATGGGATCTCCCCCTACAGGCTTTGATGTTGTGGCATTCGGTGTTGAGTCACTTCCTGCTGCTTTTTCATCTTAATACACATATCGATTAAAATCACGTACTGGCAGTTGTAATTAATAAACTTTATTTGCAGTTCAAATGTATTTTTTGCACTAAATTAACTTTTTGCAGCTCTTTCAACCTAGTACACATATCGATTAAAATCACTTACTGGCAGTTGCAGTTAATAAACTTATTTTCAGTTAAAATGTATTTTTGCACTAAATTTACTTTTTACAGTTTCATATTATCTTTTGCGGTTCTTATTTGCACACGTTACCTTCTTTTTGGGGTGTCATCATTCACCTTCGTATGTCCTCGTGCCCGCCGTTTTCGAGAAACCTATCAGATTCTGATTAATGCCCGTGTGCAAAATAGGGGAGGGGAAACCAATCTTTCACATATTAACATACCTTCTCTTTCATTGATGCAAGTGTCTCATCGCCTATTCCGTCCGTCTCCACGTGTTTTTTGCTGTAATCCTATGATCATTACACCATGGGTTAGTTGTCGAACATATCCCCCAACGCAAATCATAATCTTATATGTTTTGACCTTAGATTTCTTGGTTGAGGAAGAATGTGCCTTATCCACTGGGTGAGAACCCTTTGCAACCTGCGCGTCTTGAGTCAGTCCTAAGGAANATCAGTCCTAAGGAAGACGATGGGTGTTCGCAACAGTATGACGAACCCTGCTACATACAGCCCCCTGCTACAACAGTACTTATAGAATAATAAGCCGTTGATAATAAATTAACAAATACCTGCTCAGTCAATTTTTCCACCATTAGACTTTTCTCTCCCTTCTGCTCATTCCCAATCCTTGTGTCCATTGGAATTTTGGCTGTTTCCTAAAATGCATACACATTAAATATTCATGAACTTTGTTACTCAACTTATCTGCTTATGTAAATTGTACCTCCTCTATTCTTTGTCGTCTGGTAGTGTCAAGTTTTGCATTTTTTCTGCAGCTTGATGTAACGGGCTCTCATGCTGCGGGGACGTATCCTTCACGCCATCATCTGAATCTTCCGGGCCACGAGCTGTTTGTTTCATTCCACGTGTTGGTCTCCCTTCTAGGACATCTGGCATTGCATGTTCGGTGTTTGTTAACTTGGTGGTTGGATCCGACAGCAAAGTGTTCTTAGGATGCGTTATAATACCAAATTACAGCAAATATACTTGTTAGATGAAAATAAAAACTCCAAAACATGTCAAAGATGTTTTCCAATTGTAATTAGTAATAGAGAATACTCACGTCAGCGCCCGGTGAGTTGTTTCCCCCTGCTTCCATCTGCCCCATAAAAGTGATTAGCAGAAAATTTAACTACCCTAAGTAATATTCCAAAATACTGCACTCACATTGTAAAATGCAGTAATATTTCTAACCGAGTTAGTTGGGTTTTCGTTAAAATTGCTCGGTTCAGTGGTTGTATCCTGAAAAAACCAAAAACCAAATTCGAGGGTTTATATAATAACTGCAAATTTCTCACTAAACTGTAAACATCTACATTTATATTACCGGCAATTGCTACCAAAATCAGGAATAACTGTAAATATTATATTTAACTGCAAACCAAATTATTTTGCATAAATGTACTTTACTCACTGCCATTCCCCGAGACTGCTCCATGGAGGGTTTGAGTCCCATTTCTTCCGTCTGTTGTAGTAAAATGTATTGGTAGTTACTCATCGGCCTACTACTTAGTGCTAACCAAATAAGTTCAATCAAACTTTGCAAATACTATATGTTGTGTACCTCATCCATATGGATTTCCTGATCTTGAGTTGGATCTTGTGTTTTATCCTGAGCAAAACAGGAAGCCGTATCCAAATTTCAACCTAACCATACATCGCAATAAAATAGGTTTATGCAAAATAACTTACAGTCTGGTCCGCATCCTCTGGATACTCAAAGTCCGGAATGCCATCAGAGGTAGGCACACTATTGCTTGACTGGTGCAGATCATATATTAAACGTGTAATTAACATAATTAGTTGCAAAAAAATTTGTTTGCTGCAAAGTATACTATGTACTGTCCAGTATCTAGATAAACTCAACAAAACACAACTCACGTTGCCCTTGACATTCTTCTCATCCCCACCACCTCGCGTTTGATCATCCACACCCGTCCCAGCAGGGTTGTCTCCCTGTGCAAAAGGATCAAAATTTTCCAATACAAGCACCTACCTTGGCAAAATCTCAATTATATACTTAATAAACTACGTTTCCCTCACATCATCTCTATCATTTTGCCTGTCTGTTACTTCTGTCTCTGTTGTATCCATGGGTTGACCCTCCCTTGCATGTCCCTGGCAAAGTTCAAGTAATTGTTACCAGAATTGGTTAGTACCAACATGAACATAATATTTAATATATATACATATATATATATATTTATGTCTCTTACACTGGAGAAACTGGTGTCATCTTTAAACTGCCCTTCGAATAAATCTTCATCCCGATCAGAGGTGTGTTCATTGTTGTGATCTGTGTTCTGCGCAGATTTTGTTATAGCAGATACACTTGCAGGCAACCGATCCTCAAAACCGCATAGCTTTATGTCAATCAGATCAGACAACATCTCCTTTATAGTTTCAGCATCCAAACACACATGTGGTGATCCACCATCCGTGTTTGGGGCAGGCCGTCTTCCTTGTCTTGTTGATGATGTTGGTGGAGACCCCACATTTGTCTCGACACGGCCCTTTTTTGTTTTAGCCCCTATCCCCTTCTTAGGAGGTGGAACACTAGCTGGATCCCAACCGCCGGTGAACATTGAATTACAGAACCTTACACCATCCTCGATCATCTTCACCATGGTGTCAACCTTCGGGTCATCTTCTTCTTCAGACCAGCTCAAGTCTTCTTCATCCTGTATGTCAACTTCTGGTGCTATGATGGACTGCACATCAACCTGGAAAACGTTGTTGTGCTGTTAGTTTCTTACCTTGCATCATATGTATTGGTTGCGCAAATAATTATTGCAACATAATGTTTTACCAGCAAACATTTTGTATTTGCACAAATAATAACATTTGCAGCTACTTTATTTATTTGCAGTAATCCTATATAATTACAATGTTAACACATTTTTGCAGTTAAACGCATTGTTAACATCTACCAACTTATTTTGCAGTTACCGACAATGTTAACACATTAATTTCTGGCAAACATATGTATGTACGCAAGTAAAGTAAAGTGTTACCTCACACTCTTTGTCAATTTTCCTGGCGTTTGCTAGCCTAAATCGTGGTTGCTTAACACCTTCCTCGCCCCCACTCTCCTGCTCTGAATCCGACGAGGACTCCAATATTATTGGTGCAGATGATGATGAAGGCTCATCCTGAATAGATGGAACAACTTGTATGACAACATACTGAAGTGCATGTATAAATCCTTGGATTGCATAGCTTCCAGTTGCAAGTTGGGCAATCTCTCGTTCCGCTCTCGATTAGTAATGATGTTCTTCTTCAGTAGTTGAATCGCTCGTTTCACTGTGACTGCCTCTACTCGCCCAAACAATGTTGTGTAGTACGGGGGGTTGCTGGAGACTGTGCTACTCTTCTGCTTCTTTTTGGGACGCTTTGGATATTTTCCACAGCTAAGGCCACTAACGATCTTAAATTCTCGTAGTGAGAAATGTATGGGAGCACCTGCAAATACAACCCAAATCTCTTTCTTTTTATTAATGTCCAGCTGTTTGCTTAACAGTTGTACCACAAAACTTGTAGACCATGCGGGTTTCGATGCAACGTCTAGCAATCCCCTAAACTGACTGTTGAAGAAGAACTCTCGTTCTTCGGGTTTGAGAGCTAATAGAAGAGACTGCACTAGTGTTTTTCTTTGGTAGACATTGACCCTCTTGCCTCCTGAAAATGGACTATCAACTATTATCCGTGGTGAGAGATTTCTCGGGGCCATTCCAGATTCTGCAAGATAGAGTGTGCAAAATGCAAAACAAATCACTAGATGCAAACACAAGCGTTTCTAGGTAAACAAAAGAATTGCATATTGTTGTGGATCAAAATCTCACATATCCTAAGACTAAAACATAGAAGAATACATTTAACTCAGTTAGATGCATACAATTCAAATCAATCACTATGTAACAGTTAGAATTGATTTTTCAACATCAATTAACAGTTAACAACAAACACCAAGACATTAATTGCCACATCAATTAACAGTCTACACCAAAAACACAGACAGATCATCACGTCTTTCTTATCCAAATCTGTTTCTACTTCATATAGACTAACATAAAACATAATGTCCATCACCAATAACAAGCAGACATCTTCGTTGTTATATGTCATTTCAAATAATTACTGCAAAACATCTTATTTGCACATATCACCTATGTTAGGCGGAACTTATAATATTCTCTGCAACTAACATTTCTGCAACCGTCTTTACAAAATATATCTTCAAATCTGAGTTACTGCATTACACTGAGATGAGCTCCTACCAATTCGCAAATTACATTCCCTAAATGCTAAAAACAACAATCGATGTATCATTTTTGGCCCT
>OVBA01002894.1:0-31241 GCA_900406435.1 Lepidium aucheri
GTTTTTGAAAACTTGAAAGTTGATATCGTTAGTTATTTAGTTTTTATAAATACCCATAGCATTAGTAATTTTTTTAATCAGATCATTACTTGAACTTGTAATGAGGAGATCATCTACATAAACCACTACGAGCAAGAGATGTTTCTTAGCTATCTTCCGGTACAATGAAGTCTCCTTCGTACACCTTTCAAAGTGTAACTCCTTCAAGATCTTGTTCAACTTATTATTCCATGCTCTTGGTGCTTGTTTCAAACCATAGAGTGTCTTGCTCAGCTTGTAAACTTTGTTTTCCATTCCCTTTGAAACAAACTCTTCCGGTTAAGTTACATATACTTCCTCCTTTGAAACAAACTTTGTTTTCCATTCCCTTTGAAACAAACTCTTCCGGTTAAGTTACATATACTTCCTCCTTTAACTCGCCATGAAGGAATTCTGTTTTCACATCTAAATGGTGAATTTCCCATTCATTAGAAGCTGCAAGAGCAATCAAAAAGCGAACGGTTTCGATCCTTGCAACTGGTGCAAGAACTTCTTCATAATCGATCCCATGCTTTTGAACATATCCTTTGCAACTAATCGTGTCTTGTACTTGTTTATGCTTCCATTAGAGTTTCTTTTGATATTAAAAATCCACTTCAACCCAATTGGTTTAACACCCGAAGGAAGATCAACAAGATTCCAAGTTTTGTTTTTGATGATTGATGAGATCTCGGCTTTACAAGCTTCTATCCAAACCTTCTATTGTTTTGCATCTTCGAAACTCGAAGGTTCTTCATCCAAAGTAAGTAATAGCCATTCTCCTTCCTTTTCAGCTAGTAGTACATAATCTTCAAGGCAACTTGGCGTAGCTTTGTTACTCAATGATCTTCTTAACTCTATATCCTCCAACTCTTGTAGATCATCGTTATTGACAACATCATTGTTATCATCAATTTCTTCATCATTGACCTCTTCCTCCTTAACAATGATGTTGTCATCTGTTAGTGTATTAGTTTTGATGTCTCCAAAACTAATTAGATCAGAACTCGCTTCATTATCTTGTCCTTTCCAGCTCCAACTTTTGTACTTATCGAAGATAACATCTCTACTAACAACTGTCTTTTAATTTTTCGGATCTAACAATCTATAAGCCTTCGAACCAGGTTCTGTCCCGAGATGAATCAATGTTCGTGATCTATCATCATAAATCAGTAAAAAATAACTGATTCAACCATTGAAAAGGAAAAAAATGGCTCTGTGTATACATGAGGTGTTGTTTAAGCTACTTATACTGCAATCAAACAAAAGAAACCAGACTGGACATGATGTTTTTAAAAGAAATGTCTTTGATTACCTAATCGACTTATACATGGACTATCTGATATTATCCAAAAAAAACAAAGAATCTACTAATAGCTTCAACAAAGCAAGTATTTAAGGATGAAGAATCTTGATTTTCATAATTTCTTTACAATCAAAACTGAGCATAATTGTCGATTTCTCATCGAAGCCTCTTGTACAAATTTTGAGCTCAGATTCACAAATAATTGAATCCTTCTTGTCCTTTTGTTGTTACCAATGTTCATTTCTGGTGTAATGGACTTATGGGATTGTGAAGAAAACACCATAATTGTACATAATACATATATCTGCATCATCAAAGAACAAACTATCTGTACTATGAAAATCATATGTTTCATTCAAACAACTGACTTTGTTGAATACATATTGAACACTTATTATATAACTTTTATGCATTTCATCAAATAACTAAGTTATACATAGAATATAATACCCTAATCCTATACGTTCATCATACATACCATCACACAAATTTACAGAGAGAGTTTTGCAAGAAGTTAACCAACACCGAACAAATATACATACATATAATCTATATTGTTATTTATCAAAGCCCTAACCTGAGATCTAAAGAACAATCTAACGATGTGTCAGAAGATGTTGTTGCAGGAACATTAAGATCAATGGATGTGACTTGTTTCTCTTCCTGATCTTTCTCCCAATGACATCTCATGTGACCACCTAATGCTTGACCACTCGGAAACACTTTAAAACAGATGTTACAACGATGATTCATCCCCGAGACCAACTTTATACTCTTACTCTTATCTTGATCAACGATCTCTTGAGGAGGTTGAGAAAGTGGAAGAGGAGAAGGAGGATGTTCGGTTGAGTTTGTAATGGCGAAACATCCTTTGACGTGTTTATGTGTTGCTCTATGTCCGCCTAACGCTTGATGTGATCCAAACACTTTCTTACAACCTCCACACTCGAACCGTCCCTCTACTCCACTTGTCGAACCGCCACCACTAGCCAACATTAATAAGGAAGAGGCAACGTCACGGTCTTCCTCCGATGTCATCGAAACCCAATTCAAAGTAGACGATGATGATGAAACAGTTACGTTGAGCCCACGTTTGTAGTTAGGAGGAGGGTTAATGCCACGCCATTGACGTTCAGGATGACATCTCATGTGTCCATAGAGTGCCTTCCGTGACGAGAATTGTTTGCCACATTCGGTGCATGTGTTTACTGTTGCTAAACCATCGGTGTCTGGTTTCTTAACCGGTTTAGATCTAGAAGACGATCCGGTTTCGTCATTGGAGATTTTAATACGTTTCTTTGGTGGTTTTTCATTGTAACTTGGAAGTGTTACATTCGAAGAAGCGAATGGAATATTGAAATTGGGATCCGAACCTGAAGTGTTCGTCATTATTATGAGTTTAGAGAGAAAACAAACTAAGAAAACGAAGAAGAAGAAAAGAGACAAGAGTGGGAGTTATGGTTGGTTAAGTAATTCTCATTTGTGGAGACTCGCTTAACGGTTACTTAGCAGTTACTTGTCGACTAATTTTAATTTTCTAATTTTCTTACATCTTTTTTCTCTTACAAATTATTCTAATTTATCTTGTCCAGAGTTCTAACTCTGAACTAGATCGAACTTAAGTTCAGTTCGGTTTTATTTGATGTCTAGACTGCAACAAAATCTCTTTGAGATCTATAGCTATCGATTTTATCACAAATTATCAACGACAACAATATTTGTAAGTTAAATGGAGATAAGATAATGTAAATGTACCCATTCCACATTCGGAAACCAACTTCTACAGATGTATATGTTGTAACAACTTCAAATAGAATCTGAAACATAACGACGACAACCCGAAGTATGTAAAAAAAGGTTACGGGGAAGAAGAAGAAGAAGAAGAAGAAGATGGCCTCTGGAAAACAAATACCGTATTGATGCGCAGTTTTTTTATCCACAACTTCACGCTCCTATCATAAATATGAATATCATTACTGAGAACAGAATCACTTGAGAAGCTTAGATGGAGAGACCTCAGTTTACAAACCTGTGCTACTGGCCAATACTTCCCAAGAGTCGTTCTACAGCAGCATTGACGTTACCATTAGTTGCAAGCAAAGCTCTTATGTTTTCTGCTCTGTCGTAGAATCCCATTTCCTGCAATTGTTGCAATTGAGTTGCAAAGCGCTCCTCTGGAGGAACTGGAAAACAAATAGACATCGTTTCAATGGAAACATCTCAACAGATACATAACAAACGAAACACAGAATACTCCCAGTGAATCTAACCATTAGGTTGGTTCGTGCCACTCAGGCCACCAGCACCAAGACTGCCAAACATATTCATTAATAAATCCAGCCCTCCGTTATTGCCTGTCCCTATCATAATGATTTAGTACATAAGCTACAGATAAAATTTGATAACAATACATGGGCTAAAATAAAACATACACGAAGGTAAGGAGTTCAAAACACAGCTACTATACTAAGTGAAATAACTAAATACTTTATACTTGAGACACAGATCATATC
Source organism: Lepidium aucheri (assembly GCA_900406435.1). NCBI lineage: Eukaryota > Viridiplantae > Streptophyta > Magnoliopsida > Brassicales > Brassicaceae > Lepidium > Lepidium aucheri. The sequence goes on from OVBA01002894.1 coordinate 3,838, forward strand.
TTTAAAGAGTACCTGTAGCAGCACCAGTTTGTCCCGCATCCCTACAGAGAAGATAGAGTTGGGAACATAAATAAAAGTTAAATGGATAAAAACAGAATAGATAAACACACTGAGAGCTTTATAACGTACAACCATAAACAAACAAAAAAAAATTTCCGGTATGCTATGGATTTACGCTACTTTACTTCAACGATAACAAATGCTTTACAACCCTTGATAAACATACTAGAGTTGCTGCACAATTTATGATTCAACCCATTTCTTACATAATTTAAGATCGTTCACTACCAACAGATTTATATATTTAGCTAGTCTGCCTAGTCACACTATTGTCGAAACAAAAAACTACCCAAAATGCAATTAAGATATACAAGGGATATGTAACTGCTTAACACTTACGGGTTCGTCGTACTCCTATTCTGAGAGAAAAGTGATTGCTGTAGAGACATCATTTGCTAGAAACCAAAAAAAAAAAAAAAAAAAAAAAAAAAAGGNNNNAAAAAAAAAAAAAAAAAAAAAAGTACATGGCATTAGGCTAGAGAGATTTTGATTACTTCATAATAGCTTATATTTATGTGGAAATACCAAATGTGTTAACACAGCAAAGATCCTAACTGACCTGCATCATCTCCGGAGAGCTAAACTGACGAAGGAAATCTGGGTTTTGCATCATTTCCCTCAACTGAGGGTTCATATCTAGCATGCTTCGGAGTTGTGGGTTGAGACTAATAAGCTGGAATTAAAGGACACATTTAAGACATGTTCACAATAGAAAAAAGGTCGTAAGTTTAGACTATACTAGGACCTACCTGATTCATGTATTGTGGATTCGAAAGAACGCTTTGCATCATCTGCGACATGGCTGGGTTTTGCAATAACTGGCTCAATTGAGAAGCATCTGGAGTGGCACCAAGAGGTGAATCCGCTCCAAGATTACCAAGTCCACCAAGGCCCCCAAGACCACCAAGGCCGCCAAGACCACCAAGGCCACCAAGACCACCAAGTCCAGGGCTTCTTGCATCCCCACCAGAAGTTGTCCTTCCAGGGGTAGTTGTCTGGCCTGTCAAGTAGCCCAATAATAAGTTTAATAAATTTTAGAGCAGTAAAGGTAGAAGTAGATATTACCAAACACTATTGTTCTTGATTAACTGTGGTAAACATAAGCTTCCATTTCTTATACACAAGCCACTTTTATAATTGTATCTTTCAAAACACGAGCAAAGGCGCACAAACATTTAAGAAGATGAGAATGCAGTTACTTTACTTACCACCCGTAGCACCCCAAGGATTAGGAAGTGGATTTGCATTTGGAACACTGTTTCCTGTCCCCGTTTCAGCATTTGGTGTTGAAGAATTATTAGAAGCATTGGTTCCTTGCGTAGTTCCCCCTTGGTTTCCCAAGAGAGCAGCAAAAGGATTAGAGTCTGTATTGCTTCCAGCATTCCCAGACATAGTAGTAGCATTCATTAGCGGTTCCTGGACATTTTCATACATACGCCTAAGCATGTTGAATCCCTCAGGCATTGATTCAATATTACTCATGGCCCTATCAGTATTCCGCATCATTTCACGCATAAGCTCTGGGTTTCTCGCCGCTTCTAAAGTTTGGCGAAGAATGCTTGGATCATTGAACACATGACCAAGCTCAGGATTGCGATCTACAAGCTCACGCATTTGAGGGTTACTCATAATCATACTTCTCATAAATTCTGGGTTGTTCATCAGATTCTGAACGACTGGTGTATTCATCATATCTCTAATCATGTTAGGGTTCTGAGCTAGTTGTTGCTGTGCCTGCGCAAGATCCGGAACACCAGAACCAAATAACCCAGCCATAGCATTTCCACCACCCAAAGGATTGAATCCAAGTCCAGGGAACAAAGAATCCCCTTGATTTGCTCCTAGATTTGAGCTATCATTTGAACCAACCGCTGGAGTAACACTTGGTGCAGTAGTTTGGTTTCCAGCCGGAGCAGAAGGTGCTGAAGAAGGTACAAAGCCTTTAACCATATGAACAGTATGATCAGCCTGCAAACCTGTTGTATAAAATAGCCACAGAGAAAGAAAACATTAATCATATAAATATCTAAATCCGTACTTCTGCAATAAGCATCACCAACAAAAAACCTAGCATAATCCAATTTTATGTTTCCAACTAAGCAACCCTATGAAAGTTCAATAATTTACACATCCACAAAACAACAGAAACATCGAATACGAAAATAATCACAAAAGATAGACAAGTACCGTAGCTGATGAGCGATTGATCATCCTTAAGGATCCGACCCTTATAAATCAATCGTTGCTGATTAGCTGGAACATCGCTGCTCTGCGCAATCAACTCCTTGAAAGACTCGACCGTCGCATCAAGGGTTGTCCTGACACTAAATTTCGAGCCATTCGAACACCTGACGTTGACAGCCACAACTTCTCCTCCAGCTCCTCCTTCACCACCATCGACGGCACTCAGTGGCTGACTCGAATCTCCTTCTCCACCCATTCTAATTAATAGATCCTCTAAGTTCAACAAATCGCAGAGTTCGCGAAATCGATCGGAGACTCCAAATCAGTAACCCTAGAAAAGAAAATCAATGTAAGATTGAGAAGACTCGAAGCTCAAAGTCGGGCTTAGAAGATTTCTTGAGGAAAGGGATTTGTTAAAAAAAATTTGGTCGAATAACAATTGAGAATGCTGAAGAACTTATTGTTGGCCCCGACGGGCCAATTAAATGACTTGTGCTTCAGAGAACGTATCGACTCGAACCGGCTAAGATCGGGTCGGGTCGGTTCAGCTCAATTCGGGTCGAATCCAGAGCAAAGCCCAAAGCCCAAAATCTTTTTGTTAAGTGGATATGGGTTTATTTCAATGTGAGCCCAATAAATGACTTGTGCTTGATTGTTTTTTTTTTTTTTTTTTTGATGTTAATACAAAAAGATTTATGGAGAAAAATGTCCAAAACCTCTCGTTGCTCTTTCTTTCTATTGCGGCTTTGCTCCTTCATTTTTCGCCGCAACTATAACTCACGGGTCCTCTCTCTCGATCCAGGTATGTTTCTGATGCTCTAAGTGCAGATCTTATAGCTAAAAAGTTTCTCTTTTGTGTTCGTAGATGTGGGTTTTAGGTATGATTCATTTGTTTGAATGGCTAGGTTGTTTCTCTACATGCAGAGAGTGTGAGCTCTGATTGAAGGGTTTTGAAAGAGGGGATTTTTTGGAGTTAGGGAAAAGCAGAGATGTGGTTTCTATGTGTTTTCTATCACAGACTCTTAGATTTTAGAAAGCCAGAAGTTGAAGCTTTAGCTGAACTCTTTGGAGAAGAGATTGCAGAGAATGAGTCTCTTCAATGGCGTCTTCCTGAACATCATCATAATGATACTCCATTCCATTTTGTTCAACTTTCTTCTGAAGAAATAGCTCGTAATGTCGCCAAACGAAGTATATTGGTGAAAGGAATGTATGAACTTTGGGGTGAAGGAACAAACTATGAAGAGCTTAAAGGCTCGATTCAAAGTTACCCTGATTCTCGGAAGCTTCCATTTCTTACATCTGGTTCAACATTTAGGATCTCTGTTGAAACTTTCGGAAAGGCTTTAACGTTCGAGGAACAAAAGGATCGAATTCATTCATTTACTTATATCCCATTTCAGGTCTGTTTGCACCTCCATGGAGACACTTTCTTGTTTCAGTGTCTTTATGTGTTTATTCTTAATATGGATTTTGGTGATTTGATCATTGTAGGGTCGGGTTGATTTGAAGAACCCAGATCACAATTTCTTTCTAATGGAAATGGATCAATCTGAAGAGAACAATGGACTTCAACCTATTCTCCAAAGAAGAATCTTTTTTGGAAGGGAGGTTGGTTTTGCTGATAGGAAGCTTTTACCTACATTTCAGTTGAAATCTCGTACTTACCTTGGTCCAACTGCTATGGATGCTGAAATGGCTTTCTTAATGGCCAATCAAGCAAAAGCTACTTCGGGAAAACTTGTGTATGATCCTTTTGTTGGGACTGGGAGCATTCTTGTATCTGCTGCTCGCTTTGGTGCAATGACAATGGTTTGCAACCCTCTCTCAGTTTCTTGACCTCCTTTTGTGGTTTCCCGATCTCAATCTGACAAAAGAGTTCTTGTATTAGGGTGCAGATATTGATATCAGAGTAGTGCGTGATGGGCGTGGTCCAGACTGTAATGTTTGGAGCAATTTTAAGCAGGTTAGTGTCGCTATATCTCTCTTTATGCTTCTGTCTATCATTTTCGGTACCTCGGTTCTTACATCTTTTATATCTTATTGTAGTATGGATTACCTACGCCAGTTGCTCTACTTAGAATGGATAATAATCTTCCTCCTTGGCGTTCCGGGCTAAAGGAGGTAATACTCTTTCAGTTCTTTCCTTATCATCTCTGGCTTCTCCTATCAAATCACTTGATTATGTTTTATGTATCCATTGATCCAGATCTTTGATGCAATTATCTGTGATCCACCTTATGGAGTTCGAGCTGGTGGACGTAAATCTGGTGGCCGGAAAATCCTTAGAGGGACAGTGGATCCTTACACTGTCCCTGAAGACAAAAGAACAGATCATATTCCATCCACTGGTGCATATAGTCTACTAGAGTGTGTTCACGATTTGCTTAACCTTGCTGCGAGGATGCTTGTGATGAAAGGAAGGCTCGTCTTCTTCTTTCCGGTCTTGAGAGATGAGACTGGCAGTGAAGTTAAGTTTCCCGAGCACCCATGTTTCAAGTTAGTCGCGGTCTCTGAACAGATCCTGAGCTCAAGATACAGTCGAGTTCTGCTAACCATGGTGAAAGTAGAGCCTTATAGTGAAAAGATTGAAGAAGCTGCTCGTTTAATGCATTTAGAGTTTAGAGAGAATCATCTTAAATGGTTAGAGGATGGTAATATTCATTCCTCTGTGTTTAAACCTATTGATTCTTCTCAGATTCACACTGATTCCAAAACCTTTAAAGATCCAAAACCTAAGTATAGAGGGAAGTATGTGTAAGCAATTAGTTTTGTGTTTTTTCTGTTGTATTCTTTTGTTGGTTTTTGCTCAACATTGTCTCTCTTTTTCGTCATTTTTGTTGTTTCAATACAAATAGAGTCAACATTCACACAATACCACAATGGCACAGTAGAGGTTAGAGCAGCAAGTATTATACAACACGCACTTCATATACATTGACAATTAATTCCTCTTGAATTGATATAAGATCTGGTAAATGTAGCCATTCCACATTCTGAAACCAACTCTTACAGGTATTTTATGTTGTGACACTTCAAAGAAATTTTGAAAGATACCAACGACCCAAATATGTAAAAAAAAGGCTGCAGAGGAAGAAGAAGATGACCACTGTATACAAATGCCTTATCGATGCGGCTTCACTATCCACAAGTTCACGATCCTACCATATATAAAAATTATAAGAATTTTATAAATAACACTACTTAGGACACAATCAAGCTGTTTATTCTACAACTGAGAAGCCAGATGGAGAGACCTCAGTTCACAAACCTGTGCTACTGTCCAGTACTTTCCAAGAGTCGTTCTACAGCAGCATTAACGTTACCATTTGTTGCAAGCAATGCCCTTATGTTCTCTGCTCTATCGTAGAATCCCATTGCCTGCAACTGTTGCAACTGAGTTGCATAGCGCTCCTCAGGAGGAACTGCAAATCAAACAGACATGTTTCAATGAAACTATCAACACATAAACATAACAAAAGAAAATTATAGTCCCAGTGAGAATAACCATTGGGTTGGTTCGTGCCACTCAGGCCGCCAGCACCAAGACTGCCAAACATATTCATCAATAAATCAAGCCCTGCATTATTGCCTGTTCCTATAGGAATGATTTAGTCAATAAGCTACACATGACATATACGATATGTGCTAAAACAAAACATAGATGAAAGCAAAGTGAAACAAGAACACTGCTAATATACTAAGTGAAATAACTAAATCCTTTATACTTGAGATACAGATCAGATCTAAGAATACCTGTAGCAGCACCAGTTCGCCCCACATCCCTACAGAGAAGATAGATTTCGAAACATAAATATAGGTTGATGGAAAAGCCAGACAGATCAGCACACGGAGACATTAGCTTAAAAGGTAGATCATAAACAAACAAACATGCTTATGCTTCTATTATAAATTATTCAATGATAACAAAATGCTTCACAATTTTGGATAGAGGTTACTGATGATCTGCACAGTGAAACGTACAAGAGTTGCTGCATAATTTATGATTCAACCCATTTCTTACTTAGATTAAAGATCGTTCACCACCAATAGAGTTAGCTATTCAGTCACACAAATGTTAGCCAATGCAATTATGATATATGAAGGATATGTAATTTCTTAAAACTTACAGATCGATCGTATTCATATTCTGAGAGGAAAGTGATTGCTGTAGAGCCATCATTTGCTAAAAACCAAAAAACCAAACCATGTCATTAGGTTGAGGAAATTTCATAACTTGATATTAGCTCATGTTTATTTGGAGAGACCAAATATTCAAAATTCAGATGCATAAAACAATAGAGGTGCTAACTGACCTGCATCATCTCCGGAGAGCTAAACTGGCGAAGGAAATCTGGGTTCTGCATCATTTCCCTCAACTGAGGGTTCATATCTAGCATGCTTCGGAGTTGTGGGTTGAGACTGATAAGCTAGAATTAAGGGAAACATTAAAAACATGTTCACAACAACAAAATTGATGTAACTTCAGATTATTCTAGGAGCTACCTGATTCATGTATTGTGGATCGGAAAGAATACTTTGCATCATTTGCGACATGGCTGGGTTTTGCAATAACTGGCTCAATTGAGAAGCATCTGGAGTAGCACCAAGAGGTGAATCCGCTCCAAGCATACCAAGTGTACCAAGGCCTCCAAGACCACCAAGGTCACCAAGACCTCCAAGTCCAGCGCTTCTCGCATACCCACCAGAATTTGTCCTTCCAGAGGCAGTTGTCTGGCCTGTCAATTAGCCCAACAATAATTTAGAAAGTTTAGTGAACTAAGAGTGAAAGTTCAATATTATGGTACACTATTGTTCATGAACAACTGTGGTGAACATAAACTTCCATTTCTTATAAACAAGCCACTTTTACTGTGATGAAACATTATTCTATCCTTTAAAACAAGAGCAAAATCTCACAGGGAATAAAGAAAAAGAGAATACAGTTAGTTACCACCCGTAGCACCCCAAGGATTAGGAAGTGGATTTGAATTTGGAACACTATTTCCTGTCCCCGTTTCAGCATTTGGTGTTGAAGAACTATTAGATGCATTGTTTCCTTGAGTCGTAACCCCCTGGTTTCCCAGGAGAGCAGCAAAAGGATTAGAGTCTGTATTGCTTCCAGCATTCCCAGACATTGTAGTAGCATTCATAAGCGGTTCCTGGACATTTTCATACATGCGCCTAAGCATGTTAAATCCCTCAGGCATAGACTCAATATTACTCATGGCCCTATCTGTATTCCGCATCATTTCGCGCATAAGCTCTGGGTTTCTTGCGGCTTCTAAAGTTTGCCGAAGGATGCTTGGGTCATTAAGCATATGACCAAGTTCAAGATTGCGATCTACAAGCTCACGCATTTGAGGGTTACTCATAATCATACTCCTCATAAATTCTGGGTTGTTCATTAGATGTTGAACAGCCGGTGTATTCATCATATCTCTAACCATGTTAGGGTTCTGAGCTAGTTGTTGTTGCGCCTGCTCAAGATCTGGAAGACCAGATCCAAATAAGCCGGACATAGCATTTCCACTACCAAGAGGATTAAATCCAAGCCCAGGGAACAAGGATTCCCCTGGACTCACTCCTCTTAGATTTGAGATATTATCTAAAGTAACCCCTCGAGTAATACCAGGTGTAGTTGTTTGGTTTGCAGCCGGAGCAGAAGGAGGTGCTGAAGAAGGTGCAGAACCTCGTACCATATGAATGGTGTGATCAGCCTGCAAACCTGTTGCGTAATATGGCCACAGAGAGTGGAAAATTTTACGGGTCATAATGCAAAACAATAAAACGTATCCAAGAAAATCAGAGCATAGTAATGCCAATAATTTCACCTTCCAACAGTTCAAATAGATAAAGCATACTATCACAAAGAATGAGCAATGCGAATAGGATAAGTAATCGTGTGAACATTTGTTTCCTTGTTTACTTCAAAAACAAAATTTGTTTGGATCATTTATCATATCTCAATATCTTCTTAGAGTGGGTTTATACATAATCTATCAAAATTCATACGTAAATCATCCATGTTTTCTGCAATAAGCACCACAAACACACAAACCTAGCATAAATCCAGTTTTATCTTTCCAACCAAGCAATCCTATGTAAACTTAACCAACTAAATCCACAGAACATTAGAATTTTCAGAGACGATGAAAATTACCATAGCTGTGGAGCGACTGATCGTCCTTGAGGATCCGACCCTTGTAAATCAAACGGTGCTGATTGGCAGGCACGTCGCTGCTCTGCGCTATCAACTGTTTGAACGATTCCACCGTCGAATCGAGGCTCGTCTTCAAACTATATTTCGTGCCATTCGAGCACCTAACGTTCACGTTAACAGTTCCTCCTTCACCACCATCAATAGTAGTCTGTGGCTGACTCGAGTCTCCCTCTCCACCCATCCTAAATTCAGATCCTAACTTCCAACAAATCGCAGAGTTCGCGAAATTGATCAGGAGCAATCACCCTAGAAAAATTCAATGAAGACGAAGAAAACTGATAGCTCTAAGATATACAAGTCGACATTAAAACAGAACGCAAATCGAAAAGACTTCTGCTTGAGAGAACGTATCCACTCCAATCGGTTCGGTTTAGTTCGGGTCGGGTCGGACTGACTCGAGTCAGTTCAGGTTGGGACGTGTGACCGTGTGACGTGTCAGGTCAAACACAAAACTCCGGTTACATCTTTTTCCTCCGAAACCGATATTACGTTTGTCTTTTCGTCAGAGGCCTATTGGGCCTTAGGTCCATTCCATCGTATCGTCTAACCTCATACATTTATGCAGATTGTGAACGACGTCGTTTAACTCAGAATCCCTCTGGCTTAACTTATCTCCAGCCAAAAACCTCTTACCCAAGCTTCCTTCAATAAGCATGCTATAACCAGCAATGACCTGAACCTTTCTCTCCTTAACCAACCTCCTCATCATTGCTACATCGTCCCACGATTTCTGTTCAGCGAACGCGCTTGACGCAAGCAAATACCCTGAAGAACACAAGGGCTCAAGCTCAAGAACCTCAGCTACTGCTTCTGAGGTTATGTTTTCATTTTTAAAACGGTTCCTGCAACCGCTTAGAATCGCTCCCCAAGCACTAGCTCCGGAGTTCACATCTTCTGGAAGGTTCTTGACTAGTTCCATCGCCATATCAAGCTCTCCAGCTCGGCTAAGCATGTCTACAATGCAAGAGTAATGCTGCAACGAAGGTTTGACATCTTCAACCATTGATTTGAAGATCATGAGACCTTTCTTGATCAGTCCTCCATGATTACAAGCTGATAAAGCTGCCAGATACGTCACTGCGTTTGGTCGGTAACCTTCTCGTTTCATTTCATCGAACGATGCTAATGCTTTATCCGGTAAACCGTTAATAGCATACGCTGATATGATCACAGTCCAGGAGACGACGTTTTTGGTGCGGATTTGATCGAAGGCTCTTCTTGCAATTTCTATAGCGCCACATTTTGCGTATGCGTCAACAACAGAGGTATCAACTGCGATGTCATTGATGGCTAAGCCTCTCCGGATAGCAATTCCATGAGCCCATTTGGATTTTCTCAAGTCTGCTGAAACTGAGCATGCCTCAAGAAGATTGATGACAGTTATTACATTGATCTTATCCCTCATCTGACAGAAGACTGAGATTGCTTCATCAGGTCTACCAGAACGGGCTAATCCAGAGATCATTGAGCTACATGATACCGTACCCTTATACGTCATCAAATCAAAGACGGTTTTTGCATCATCAACAAGACTGCAATTTGTATATGCATCAATCAAAGAGCTCAATGCCAATTTGTTTGATTCGTAACCATGCCGGATCATCAAGCAATGTATTGACTTACAGGGCAATGGCTGCTCAAAGAACTTGGAAACCTGGAGAAGGCTCACTAGAGTAACTTCATCCGCTCCAATAGTCTCTTTCCCCATCAAATGAAACATCTCAAGAGCCTTTTCATACCTTTGGTTGTGTACAAACCCAGCCAAAATCGAATTCCATGAAACAATGTTTGGACAAGTCGTCTCATCAAATACTCTAAATGCTGAATCAACATCAAATCCTTTAGCATACATATCAATGAGCGAATTACGCACAAAAACATCAGCCAAATCAAAGCCTTTCCGTATCGAAAATCCATGAACTGATCTTCCTACATCAATGTCTTCCAAAACCGCACAGGCCCTGAGAACACTCGTTAAAGTTACACCATCAGGCTCTGTTTTACCCTCACGAAGCATCTCTTGGAAAAACTTCAATCCAACAACAGGTTCTTGGCTTTGGACATAGCTTCGTATTACCACACTCCATGAAATAACATCTCTTTCAGACATTTCATCGAACAGTCTACGTGCACTTGACAAATCAAACTCTGCATACATACACAGGATCGAATTTTGAACAGAACACATCCCCCAAAACCCACTACGTATCACGTAGCTATGAATTTTCTCTCCATCGACGTACGATCGGAAACTACGACACGCATGAATCACAAGAACCAATGTTGAAACATTAGGTTCAAAACCCCAAACTCTTAACTTCGAAAACCACCAAAGCCCTTCTTCTACAAAACCATTATCGAGAAGCCCGAAGACAATTACATTCCAAGTAACCGAATCTCTCGATCTCATACAGTTAAATTCTCGCATCGCAGAACACAAATCCTCACATTTCACGTAGAAATCAGCAATCGAGTTCCCAACAGAAACAAACGAATCAAACCCTCTCTTAAACAGATTCGCTTGGATGCATTTACCCTGAATCAGCCATGAAAGCTTAGCACAAGCTTTAAAAACGATGGGAAATACAAAAGGATCATTAAATTGAACTCCAGCTCTCTGTATCTCTGAATACCCACACAACACTTCCCGCCATTTTCCATTAGCGGAAGCTTGCTTAATCTTCAAGGACAAAGCTTGTAGCTTTGAACACAATTGTGATCCCATTCTCTGATCTTATGATACCAATCCCAATTCCATAGTCGAAACCAAACTTCAAGTTAGAAGCTTTCAAAGCAGAATCGTGTATAATGGTTTATCTATTGACTTGAGTATTAGTTAAACCTTTTCCTAATCTGGTTTAACCGTTTAAGTAGCTATATTACAATACGCACATCAAACACTAGACACTAATACAGTTACAACATATATGCCTTGTCTCTTGTCTATTGCTTCCATGTAGTATACATACGAATTGGGTTCTCATTATCATTAACAAATACAAAACCATAGAAACAGAAAAAAGAATATTGTGTTCTTCAAAACAACACTAGTGAGCTCGAGCTGCGATTTGCCTAGGACGAAATGAAGAGAGTTGTTGTGGACGATAATGGCCTTGTTGGTGACGGGCAGGTTGGGAAGCTCTAGTTGTTCTTCGTTCCAATGGTTTCTCATTGGCAGCTTCGATAAGTTCGAGAGATTCTACCACTTCTTTCATAGATGGACGATCTTTGGGTTCGGGTCCAAGGCATTTTAGAGCTAGTTGAGCGACTCGAAAAGCTGACTTAAAAGGGTACTTTCCTTCTAGACGAGGGTCCATTATGCTTCTCAGCTTTCTTCTTTCGGACAGATGAGGCTTTATCCATTCGGTTAGATTGTGTTGCCCACTAGGACGGGTAGGATCAAGCGCATGTAAACCAGTTAAGATCTCAGCCAAAACAACTCCAAACCCGTAAACATCACTCTTTACATACAAATGACCTGTTGGAACCAACCAACATGTTCACAGTTTGTTGTTGGCAACCAATAGAATTCAAAGATACTCCTGTTGTTGAAAACATAGTATACCTGTAGCAACATACTCTGGAGCTGCATAACCGTGTGTACCCATAACTCTTGTTGTTATGTGAGATTGACTTGCAGAAGGGCCTAATTTTGCTAATCCAAAATCTGATATCTTTGCGTTATATGACTGCATTAAGAGCAAACCAAAATTTGAACAAAATTCATGCTTGATTAAGTACGTCAAATCCATAAGCAATATGTATTTACTTACCCCATCAAGTAGAATGTTTGAAGCTTTGAAATCTCGATAAATTACTTGCTTCTCTGAAGCATGCAGGAATGCTAAGCCTTTAGCTGCTCCTATTGCGATCTTAAGCCTTATCTCCCATGAGAGCGGTTGAACAGCAGAACCCTCTGGATGAATAGAAGCATATAAAGCAATTACAAATTTGATGCAGACTGCGGATTCATGCTATCGAAATAAGTTGTAGATATAAGCAAAATATATTAATGAGAGAAGGTTTGTACTTCGAAAGAGATGATTCTCTAAGCTCCCTTTCTGCATATACTCATACACAAGAAGCAAGTCTTCACCTTCCAAGCAGTATCCCAACAGCTTCACAAGGTTCGGATGAGAAATCCTCCCAAGGAAGTTCACCTCGCACTGCACACAAACCAAGAAGGTAACTATCCAGTAAACAAACGAAACTCCACATTGCAATATTGCATATTAGAATGAAGCATTAGATAAGCAGACTCTACTCACTTGCCATTCCTCGAAACCTTGGAAGCTTTCGGCGTTTAGTTTCTTTACAGCAATCACTGTTCCAGTACTGCTTTTCCCTGGTACCTTCTCCTCAAGCCAGCCTTTGAAGACTTTACCAAATCCTCCTTCTCCAAGAACATTCTCAGACTTGAAATTCCTTGTTGAAGCTCTAAGTTCTGCTAGGCTGAATATCCTCAAATTCGGAATGGGAAGTATCTCACCCTCAGGATAAACATCTTCACCACTTCCCACAGAGAACCCACTAGTGCCAGATATATTACTTCCCCTCGAAGTCCCCGTAGTAGTAGTTGTGTTGTTTGATGACTTAATAGTCCCTACTGCAATAAGAACCATAGAAAACAAAAAGTCAAGCCCAAGACACAGATCAGAAACACATCAGAAACAGCATTAAAATAATATGAACCGCAAACAAGTTTGAAACTTTCACAGAACCCATATGAGACAACACCAAAAGAAGAGTCTCAATCCAATTAACAAAGGCAAAACTGTACACAGAGATGTGAAAACGATAACCTTTATGCATCCAACAAACAAGTACAGAAACTAAACTGGTTTTGCAGGTGGATCTCAAAGTATCAGTATATTGAGAGGACAAACCTGAACTAATGTTACCAGTAGAGGTAGGTGTTGTTGTAGAAGGAGAATCAGATGGAGAACCCCAACAATTTCCCATCCCAACAAAGATAGAAAATTCAACCAAACCCTTATTGCCGCTTGTCAAATATATAAAAGTATTTGTTTCCTTAAACAATCATCCACTTCTTTGTCAGATTTTATACTTAAGAAAAAGAAAATTAACGTGTAAAGCTAAAACAGAGTACTTTACAAGAAAACAATAAAAAAGGGGATAGATAGAGATCGGAGAAGAAGCGTTTAAATTGGGTGTGAAATGATTATAAAAGTGAAGAAAAAATGATAACTTTTTCTTCTGTCTCAGATTCGAAGAAATTTCGTCTGTTTGTTGTGTGGTGAGAAGTATAAGCAAGTGGCTTGTTGTTATCATAGCATTGATTTGAGAGAAGAAAGAGAAGACCTCAAATAAGAATGGTGCAAGGATTTTAGGAAGAAAGAGACTGAGATAGGTTTTAACAAGTCAACTCAAGAGAAAAAAATTTCAAGTCAGTCTATCAAATAATTAGAAAAAAAAAACAATTAAGGCTCCTCTGTTTTCTCTTCTTTCAAAATCTTATTTTACTTTTCAACAAATTATAGTTGTTACTATTTTAACTTATTGACATATGGATTGATTGAAAGACTTATGAAGACTTATAATAGTAAATACTATGATTGGTAATTTATAAAGATTTATGCCGTTTCATATGAGTTTTGGGACTAAAACATTGGTTTGGAGGTATTGTGATTTTTTTTTGTCAACAACTGAATCGACAAAGCACGATCCATAGCTTAGTGCACACCCTAAAATCTCCTTTTATTCTACTAGTATAGTTGGGAGGAATCGAACCCCGGTGCCCTGAGTCACTAGCTGAATCATCCTAACCACCAGATTAAAAGTAACTCGGTGAAAGTATTATGATTAGATTCGTGATATTTTTTAAAAACTGTTATAAAAAACGGTTAAAAGTTATGGGGATTAGAAAAAGTAGTTTACAACATAAACAAGTTGAATAATAAAGTCTATTGGTGACATTACAATGAATAAATAGTATAATTATATAAAATTTAGTATCTAAATAATTATTTAGGAAATTATACATAATGTGTAATAATATTTAGAAAATAAATAAAGAACTGTTTTCTAATTGTGTTAATATTTTGTATCATTCATTTTTGATATGTTCGTAAGATATATCAATGCAAATTTTTTATTGAGAGGTCAATAATTAAACTTCTTTATAACTTCTATTAGATTTATAGGTTAATTATTAAAAAATGGTCCATGCAAAACATCAATAATAATTTTTGAGAATGCAAATGTCCATGTATAAGAGTGATTGAAAATAGATTCTCTTTAACGATAAAGATAGGGTTTAAAAGATCGTATTAATTTTCTAACATGTAATCTCAACCACTAAATTCTAATGAAATGATGATTAGTAACTAAATAAGTGTTTCATTTCCAATCTAGCATTTGAATAATATCAATTAAACCTAGTAATATTTAATTTAAACTTAGGTAAAAGAAATAATCTACAGAAAAGTAATACTCTCTCTGTTTCTTAAAGATTGATGTTACAAAAAAATCATATATATTTTTTTTAAAAATTAATAGTCAATTTATTATAAATGTATAGTTTTTTGTACTGCACAATTTTTCATAACTCTACACCAATAGTAATTCAGATAATTCAATTAATGTTTTTGAAATTTGTAATGTATAGTTATTAATTGATCAAATTTGCATAGAAAACTTAGAAAATCAATATATAAAAAACAATGAAAAATGCCTAGAACAACAAACTTTAAAAATGGATACGCATAACTTAAGCTATTTAGGTTATGCTCATATCTACTATTCCTTCAACCTACTAAAATTTATTACCATTTATGTCATATTTGGATTTTGTTTCTCAACTTAACTTTCCTTTAGGATAAAAATCAACTCATGTGGAACAGAGGTTACAATTAGTAATTGCTTTAATTTTACAAGTAAAAAAACCAGTGATTAAAAGACTTAGAAATCAAATGTAAAATAGTAATACTATTCAATCTTGCAAAATCTTCTATGTAAAAGAGAAACGCCGGCCAATTTTTAGGATTTTCTATCATTTTTACGGTACATGTATTATCAGTCAGCACTTCAAATTTTTACAACTAAAAGAGAACTATGCTCATCATCGCCTAGTCCATAAGAGTGTTTCAACTTTTAAGTGTGACACTTAGAAACTTCTTCTAATTCTTCTAGTTCCATACATGCTTTTCTTGTTTGATCAAGAAAGCAACATCATCTTATGCCAAATAAAAGATTTGAATATTTACACGACTTGTTTACAAAATAACGGTATTCAGTAAATAATGGTTTAGAATGATTATTTTATGTGAGAATCTAATCTTTGATTTTCTCTGTTGTTTTCTCAATCTTGAAATATTAAAAGCATAAAGAAAATGAGACGAGAGATTTAACGAGTTCGATCTGAAAATCTACATCTCACCAGAACCAAAACCGGCTCACGATTTTACTAACTCTATTAATGCAGAACTTGTGTGTTCTTAAGTCTTTTACAATACTCACTCTCTCTTCTTCCTCTCTTCCTATGAAACCCGATTATCTCTTCTATGTTTTACAAAACCGAAAACAAAGCTTGAAGAAGAATCAATATAACTTGAGCGTAGCTCATCTAAAAATCCAGAAGAATAAATATATCAATGTCTTAATTGTTGTAACAAACTTTATGCATCTTTATCTGAGAAGAAGAACGGAGAAGATAAGTTTCTTGATTAGTTGATTGAACCGGATTTAATGTCTAATTGACCTTATAAGATATTAAACCATTTCACTTGATTTAAACTGAGACCCTCTTTTTGCTTGAGTGTCTCCACCTTGTGTTCGTAATCCGAAAGTCTCTTTTCACTTAGAGTCTTCCTCATAGCTTGAGATGTGTGTCTACACATTTCATTTTAGTTTAGATATTTTGTTTTGAAAAATAATAAGTTTCAGTGAACAACTTATTTTGATAGTGTAAACACAATCAAAAACAAAGGTTGCTTACAAAAATTATACTTTATTCTAAGAAAAAAACAGATAACATATTTTATTACTAACCGATAGTGAAAGATAATTCTATACTATTGGAAATAAGTTTTTTCTATATAGATCTTTTTAAACGGCAGTTTTTAATAAATTATACGGAAAAAAAGAAGTCAAGAAAATATATTTGTTGTAGACAGATGTAATATCAAATATATATATATATATATACACATATATAATTAGTAAATTGCTTGTCGAGTTCAAGAACGTGATGTCATAAATGGGAAAATACTCGAATGAAAGAGCGTAGAAAAGTCCACTTGCCATAATTTTAGACTTCTTTAACAAAGCAATAATAAAATAAGTATTACAATAATTGATTTAATACAATAGTTATAGTGACTTAAATTTTTGTAAATAATATACAACAAAATTTGCCGAGTTACTCTCTGGTGGTTAGGATGATCTAACTAATGGCTCAAAGAATTGGGGTTTGATTCCTCCCCACTACACTGATAGAATAAAAAGGGATTTTAGGATGTGGTCTAGGTTATGGATCGAGCCTTGTCGATACAGTTGTTGTTGACAAAAAAAAGTTTGGATTTCTTTTAATATTGTTTGAATGATATATAAAGAATGTTTGTTTTAAAGATAGAAATAAACGTTATGTATTATTATATTTGTGTTAGGAGAACATGATTCTTTTGTTTGGACGTTTATGTAATTCTTTTGTCAAATTTTCTGAATAATTTATGTTTAACATAGGAAAGATCTTCACGGGCTTTGTATTTGATTCTGGTGTGAAGAATAATTTGTGTTCACTAATTTGGCAATGATGAAAATGACAATGATAGAAGAATTATATGCGTGTGAAACTTCCAAAAAGGTGTTTACAATTTTCTATTATGGATTCTCAAGTCAACATTAGTGTACAACAAGACAAAATTCCCACTCAGAAATAAACATCTAACCACAGTTTTATTATATTTTTGATCTGAAACAAACGAAAAACTAAAAAGAAAACACAAAAAGTTACAAATAACTGCATAAATATGTATATATATATAGTCACCAATAACTGCATATATATTACAAAGGAAGGAACAACAAATGCTTCATTGCCATACAATTTAGTACATAGAACAGTCTGAAAAAGACATTTAAATTTAATACAATAAGTCAAAGATAGGTGGTCCAATAGTCAGGGATCAAAATTCCTATTTGGTAATAGTAGGAATGAGATTTAAAAACCGTTACACTAATTGACAAAAAAAAACTTAATACAATAACTAGACAAAGTACTCTTACGTTTTGGAATTAAAGAATAAATGATGGATATATATTCTAGAATATAGAAAAAAAACTAAAGAGATTCTAATTCAAATGTCTTGTTCGTTATGTTAGAAAAACAGTTTATGATTTATGATGTAATTTTTACCCTAATTTGGTTATTTTATTATAAAATGTCGTTGATAAAAAAAATTCAAATGTCATGCAGATACAGTGATATATATGTGTAAAATGTGCATTCACACATGGTTCATTCATAAAATTAATTTTATTTCTTTACTATTTAGGGCTTAAATAAACACCAAGATCCAAAATTATAATACATTAGGGTTTTTTTATAAGTTGAATGAGGTCTGATGTCTGGAACATCTGGAAGGCTAGAAACAACAAAATCTTCAAAAAAAGGATTTTCTCTGCAATGGATACCATCACGAAATCGATTCAAGAAGCAAAGGAATGAGCGAAATCCCATGAGCAAAGCATCAAATTAGCAAAAGTGACAAGAAGAAGGATCGATGTAACACCTGAGGCAGAAATTGTTTGCTGCACTGATGCGGCGTGGAGGCAGATGGATTTAACTGCAGGTCTGGGATGGTTTTTTCGGACAAGAGAAGGAGAACAAATCAACAGTAACCCAAGCAACGTCTCCTTCGTAGCATCTCCATTGATAGCAGAAGCATTGACTGTGAGAGAAGCTATGACGGAAGCCATAAATCTAGAGTATAGATACTTATTGATCTGCTCTGATTCGGCGAATCTAATCAAGATCCTGAACTCAGTCAGGATCATCACTTTCAGAGATGCACGGGATCATCTCCGATATCATCTCCGTTTCTTATGAATTCAGTTTTATCTCTTTCAAATTTATTCCGAAATCTGAAAACATGTTAACAGACTCACTTGCAAAACTATCTTTAATTGCTACTCCAACCACTTTAGTTGGTTAATTAAATGAAGAAGATGTTCTGACTAAAAAAAAGAATGGGGTCTGATGTCATGAAAGGCAATCTAACCATAAACCAAGCTTTTTTAGCATTTTTTTTTGGTCGAATATCAGTATATTTCGTTCATGTTGCATCCTCACCTCCTAGTGTTAGCTATGGATTTTGTTTTTTGTGCTTGTTTTTTTTCCAAGTTGTAAATTTCATTCTTGATCATTATGTCCTGTGTTGATCCTCTACTCGTTTTCAGCCGTGTTCTTTTGGTGTTTTTTTTTTTTTTGGGATTTTTGTGCAGTTTGACGCTTATCATTTATATAGTTGGATTATTTTGACATTTAGATATTCGATTCGGATTTTGATTCTGGAAATATGATAATTAATAGGTATCTACTAAAGTTTGGTTTTGGTTCTGAACAAACGGAACTGAATTAGTTCTAAAGTATTTTTGGTTCGGTTATGAACGGTTACTTTTGAAATACCCAAAAAAAGATAATTACTTGTAATCCAATTTTTAGAATTACTTAAAAATTGGAACCGAACAATTATTTCTAAGAATCAAAACTGAATCGAATCAAAAATTTTGAGTTGATTTAGTTCAGTTTTTGGATTTCGATTATTATATCCAAACGAAGTTTTGGATAGTTTTTGGGTTTTGGATCTGGTTTCAGTATTAATTTTTTTATATACTTGAATTGTTTTACCATTTGTATCAATTTGCTCAGGTTTTTCATAAGCTTTGCATTTTAGAGATAACAAATCTTTCATCCGCTTTTATGTTTTTCACTTTATTTTTTTTTTAATATTGGATCATAACTAGCTGGCTCATTAGTCATGCTCCTGTATAATGTAAGCGGTAGAACTCAATTCCTAGACATACAAGTATATTTATTTTTAATGGAATTACAACATACCACTAGGTTAAACATCAATTTATTTGATTTGTGTTTGTATCATTTTCAATGTATATAATTCTCAAAAAAAATGGTAAAAGAAAAAAAAACATAGCACAACAATTGTGAGTGTGAATGCAATTAAGGCAAAATAACAAGTTAGGTTTAATTATTTAAGTAGATGCCAACAATTCATGTGTGTATTATTAAAAGAAAATGAAAACACTAATCACAAGCATAAGTATGACACTAATTACGCGTAATGCGTCAGTCAAAGGGATCATATATTCCATTTTTATGGAAGAATTTCAAAATGTGAGAAATTCAAAGTTGATTTCATAGACCAGAAAAAGATATACAATTTTCAAACATAACGATATTTGATTTTTCTTGTGAAATATTTTCTGTAGCCAATATTGTGAAATTTTTAACTGTCGAATTTAATTATTATTGTAAAATATAGTAAATATAGAATTTCTAATTATATACATATATAATTATATATCCTTTTAGCTCAAGGTCTTCCAACTAGTAAATTCATTATTATCATTATGCTTATATGTTATAATATCATTATCATTCTCAAATATATGTATACTAGAATTATATTCGCATTATAACGCAAAATTTGATTGCTTTTTAAATTTTATTCATTTAGGTTGGTAGATCTGTGTTGATGTTTTGGAATATTATTTTTGAGATGTTGATTCAATGACTGTAACCTGAACCAAAATTGATATGTATTAGATGAACTATCCGACAAAATACTCACATAAGTCCTAAATCTATATATCCAAAAAACTAAACTCGAACCCGAATCAAAATCAAATAAGAACCAAATTATTATTATTTTTAATTTTAAAAATTTATATAAAAATACCTCTAAACCTGAACTCGATCTATACCGAACCGAATCATATCTAAAAAATAAAAATATCTAAGTAAGTCTTAAATAAAAAAAACCAAAATACCGAATTGGAGGAACCAAACCTGAAAAATACCATAAATGGATCTTAAATCTATGTACTCGGAAAACTGAGTCTAAATCTGAACTTGAACCGAATTTGTAACCAATATATTTATATTAATTTTATTTTTTGTTTTTAAAAAATATTTATTAGTTTTAAACTTTTATATATAAATTTGTAACAAAATCTATCTTAGAATACTGACAAAAGAAAAAAGTATCGTAAACCTATTTTTAAGGATTGTTACAAATCATATGTTAATTTTATCTTAAAGTTTATAACACGGTCAAAGTGAAAATTTTTCTAGTTATAAGATGATTATTGTGCATGAGATATTTTGTAAATCTATGTGTGTGTGTGAAAATGTGAAAATGTTATAGTTATTTTATTGATTTATAATTTATTTATTTTTCTTATCTCAGGTGTAATGTGGCCGAATTGGTTCAAATTGGGCTCAGAAATTCGGTCCAAATCCTTCGTCAATGGCCTGGTTTAAAAAGTCCATCAATGCAATTTGCTTTCATAAAATCAAACAAAAGCCATCAACGACAAAGATGGATGAGACAAAGTTCACAAGTTTTGGCCCACTTTTGCATGCCTATTGGAAGTAAAAGACTCGTAGTTTAGAAAACGATTGAGTTCCAACATAAAATGTCGAAACAATCAATTATGTACAGTGTAATAAAATTATAAAGTGAAAAAGGCAAGCAAAATAAGGTAGAGGTAATAATAATAAATGGAGTTTGTTTAAATTGACATTGGTAATGATTGTTCTAGTTTCAGAATTGGGTCCATTTTCTCTTAGTTGTCATTCACAACTATTATTGTGTCTTCCCCTTCTTAATATTTGTTGTTTTACAATAAGTATCGTTTTAAAATTATTTTTTCAGTCGAGGACATATGATTCAATAATAATAGTTAGTTTACAAATTTTCACACACTCGAATTTGATTTTTCCTTGATGCAAAGAGAATAAAAAAAAGAATTTAGAATATAAATTTTGCATATGAATAGGAGTTTGTCGATCAAACTATAGTAAAATTGTCTAAAAAAAAAATTTAAGTGGTATTTTAAATTATGATGTAAGTTTTAACATGAATTATCTAGATTAACTTCATTATTAACCAAATGAAAAAAAAATGTCAATAGTCAACTAGTGTTTAAAAATATAATGAAATTTTTAATATATTATCTTAATTTGTGTAAAATTTATGTTAGAATGACACTCATTATAGAATGGAGGCAACACTATTTCATTTATTCGTACTATTTTTCTTGCTTTTATTATTTACATTGCTACAATTTCTGTCTACTATTTAGATCTTTGATTGGTGTTGCTAACCAAAAGCAAAAAGATAATTAATCGGTAGGATTGAAGAAAAAATAATTACAAAACAACCACTTACTAGAATAAGAAACAAAACCTTGGTGCTAAATGTAAAAGATTATTAAAAGTGGGCACCATTACACATCTATGGATCGAGTTTTATGTAAAAGGTCTATGAATTTTACTGTCTATATTATGTAGAAATTTGGTTAATGAACTGGTAAGTTATAGTCATGTGTTGAAAAAAATATATGTAAATGGTCTATGAATTTTTTTTGTAACTCATAACTTCTCAAACCTTATGGAAAGGGTTTTGACTATTTTCCTGAAGGTGGTGTAGTCCACAAATAGATTTACACTTACAGATATACAAAGATGTCGGAAACATGAACTCATATCTGTGTAAATATGACCAGAAAAATGTTATTTAGTTTCGCATAGTAGAAAACTGAATATGCGAACTCGTTTAAGTTTCAAGCCCATTCTATACTATTTGATCTTAAGCTCTTTGTCAAATATATATATATATATATATATATGAGTTAATTATGATATTATACTAAAATTACGTTTTTAATCAAATAAAGAAGCAAATATAATTAGTGATTGCCTTTAGTAATATTGGACCACCAAGCCATGACGAGAGGCAGATACAAGTTGAATCTCAGCTTAAAACTTTTAAAATAATTAAAATTTGATTTTGAGAAAATAATTTAATTAATAGATTAAATGTTTATTTTTATTTTTTAAAATTACTAATTTAATTTCAAATAATAGTATAACTTCGTGTACTATAATTTAAATTGTAAATCGGTTCTTAAAAAAATATTATATGAAGAACACCATATTTATAAGAAGAGTATAAATAAATTAAATCAAAACAGAAAAAGATGATTGCTCACTAGAATCTTTTTTTTTTATAATTATTATACTGTTATGAATCGAACACTGTTACCAAATCATTAGCTAGATCATTTTAACGACGAGACTAAAAACAACTTGCTCAATTATATATTATTTTAACTACTTTAAGAAAAACAAATAAATATATGAAGATGAATAAACTGAAACATACTATTATTACCGCAAATAAGTCGAAATATAAAAAGATAAAATGCTTGCAATATTACCCGACAACTAAATCTAATTGCAATTAAATGTTTTATATCTTTCTTCATATTTTTGTCAGTTCTCACTCCAATGAGAACCTTTTATTTTACTTTGTTTACCATAATTATTTGTATTTTCCTTTAAATACTGAAGACTCATAAATTATTGTTATCGTACACTTTACATTTATTGAAACCGATTATTAATTAAATAACACAGACAAAAAAAATATATCTAAAGAATTTGAATTCAAAAGTCTTTTGGTTTCCCAAAAGTGTTGAATTTAAACAAAAAAAACAGTGTAGAGTCAAAATTCATTCAATCAACACAAAAGCACAGTATAATAATTGCCGAGTTATCCTCGGTCTGGTGATTAGGATGATCCAGCTAATAATTCAGGGTATCGGAATTCGATTCCTCCCCACTACACTAGTAGAATTAAAGAGGATTTTAGGGTATGAATTAGGCTATGGATCGGGCCTTGCCGATCCAATTGTTGACAAAAAAGAAAAAAAAAAGTATAATTTATATATATATATCAAAAAGAAATCATAAATAATGTTACATTACTAACCTAATTAATATAAAAAACTGTTATTTCATCATAATCATAGTGATTAAACCACTAATCACTATCATTAACATAAACCTCACTTAAATCATCTTCTTCTTCGTTTAGTCTATAGAGTTTGGACCAGAACAAGCTTTCGAATTAGGGTTCCAGATCCATTGAACTAGAAACTTCCTTCCTCCTTTACCATTCATATTGAAAGTTTTTCCTTCTCTATCTCTCATTACTTGACCAATATACCCTCCTCCTCCTCCAGTTCCATACAATCCTTCACATAAATCTCCAATCTCCGTCGGAGCTGTTGGATCTTCTCCGGCGTACCAAGCGTTAATCAAAGGATTCGATACAACTTCGGCAAGCTCGTGACCAATCACACTCACCATTCCATCAACTCCAGTTTCACCATTCGGTGGTCGAAGCTCTCCTGGACCACCGTGACCCATATAACCAGGTAAAGCAAAAGGATAAGCACAAACTTCTGGACATTGTTTACCTGATTGACCAACCCAAGCATAAGGCATCGTGTAACCAACCATTGAAGGGAAAGTGAAATAATGAAATCCACAAACAGCTCGACAAAAATCTTGCATCGTGACGTCGTGTGAAGTCAATACTAAATACATTCCGTTTTTGTGATCTACCGGAAAAGTAGCAGATCTCGCGGCGGAAGCGATAACTTCCTGAATTGATAAACGTGTTAAGTGTTGGCCATGGGAGTATTTCGAATCGGAGTATTCACCGGCGATGAAGACGGATCTAGAGACGTTAGATCCGGTTTGATCAGTGTAAAGAGAAGCGGTTTGCCACCATTCAGCGACGGAAGGAGAAGGAGCTTTAGAATCGGAAATTGAATTGAGAAAATCTCTAATTAGGGATTTATGAGGACGAGACCAACGTCCGTACCAAATAACGTAAATGTTAATCGGAGAAGACGATAGAACTGGTCCCATATGGTATCGGAGATGAATCAAATCGGAAGATCCTTCGAATTTTTTGGATGATGTGAGTGAGAGACTTCGTGGAGGAAGCTTAGGGTTTACAAACTCAATCTCAGGGACATTTAAGGTGTTGAGAGTAGGTTTATTGCTCTGAGAGAGAGATAGAGTGGAGAAGAAGAAGAAGATTGAGAGAGTGAAGAAGATAAGAGTAGAAATCGACGACATTGTTGATGTGAGAGTGAAGAGTGGAGAAGAGAGTAGTGAAGAGATTTTGATATAAAGAGAAAATGAGAGGGAAATTGGCTGTTGCCAGCTGCAGACGCGTGTGAGGTTCACGCGATCACCATTTTGCATAATTCGGTCAAATTCTGCATTCGGCATAATTCCGCAGTTATTATTTACACCCTTTGTCTCTCGATCACATAAATATGGGATGGGATTCCAACTTTTTAGACTTTTTAAA
This sequence comes from Lepidium aucheri, assembly GCA_900406435.1. Lineage (NCBI taxonomy): Eukaryota > Viridiplantae > Streptophyta > Magnoliopsida > Brassicales > Brassicaceae > Lepidium > Lepidium aucheri. The sequence continues at coordinate 28,741 of OVBA01002894.1, forward strand.
ATTCATTTATTATTTATTTTTTGTAAAATTGAAATAAAACTAGATAATTAAAAATTTAATGTATTATTTAAAAAATTGCCAATTATGCATAAGCAACACTGTATGTTGTAAATTTATATGTTGTAGAATCATCCAAAATACTATTGAGAACTGATGTAAATATGTTGTTTCCGATTTAATTTTTGCTAGAAACTAAATTTTTTATTGTTTAGTTAGACGAAACAATATAATTTAAATATGAAATAAATGGTCATATGTTAAAAATTAAATATTATTAACTTTTATTTCTCTAAAAGTTAATTAATTGAATGTAAGTTCACTTGGAAGAGTGTAATTGGCTTTTAGTTTAGTGTCATGTGGTAAGTACACTAAAAGTAAGCATATTTGTATGTCTTGAAATCGGGTCATGCCGCCTGCATTATGCAAGAATTTGCCTAATAGGCCGGCCAATTGGTTCCAATATTAACAAAAAAAAAAGTTCACTTAGGGAATGTGATTTAGGTCTTAAATATTGTATTATTAACAACTGGTTTTGGACACTATTGAAAATTACGGGTTAAAGATTCAAAATTTCTACGGTTTTTAAAAAAATGATACACTAGTTATTATTAGTTATAAAATATAATACTAAATTAGTGATGATGTAACAAACAATTAAAATAATATTATGTTTTTAAATATTCTGTTATAGTATTACTGGTTTTATTTACCGGAAAATTTGGAACTTTAGAGTAGTATATGACACTAAATTTATGTATTTCAGGATATTATTAGCAAATGTGTTAATCATACACATATTAGTAACCGATCGAAACGATAAATAAATACAAATAAAATTGTATAAAACATGACAACATTGCAAATGTGGTGAGATTCTATATGTTTTTTTTTGTCGTAAAATATATCTTGAAATCAATATGAAAATTTGGTGGAACCAAGAAAAACAGGTAGTTTAATTGGTTTAACTTTGATTTAGTTATGCATAAGATCGCCAATTCGAATTTCACTACGTTTTATTTAAAATAACTTAAGCTATAGATCGAGTTATGCGTATCAAATAGGTATTTGTTGGAACAAAAATTTGGTTGAATAAATAAATAAAAAATTTTAAAAACAAAATTATTTAGTAAATTAAATGATTGAAAAATGTCATTATTAACAACAACTGTCTTAAAAAGGCTGGAAGAAAAAGATTGTGAAGATACAAGTGGTCTCTTATTATGAACAATCTCAATCTTGAATTAGATATACGAGAAAACCAATAAAAGAAAACTAGTGTATTAAATCGGTAAGGTAAAAAGATTACAATGTGTAAAATCAAATATATGGAATATTTGATTTGTGGTTATTGGTGATTGCGACCAGAGACTGCCATCAAAAATTTAATTTCTTATTTGTTTGGTAGTTGCTAACGATCAGCCACTCACTTAAAAAAACATTTTTAAACTCTTATATTTTTTTTTTAAAAAATGGTTACATATATTTATAAGAATAAAAAATTTTGTTTATAACTTTACTTATTTTAATCTAATTTTTATTATATTATTTTAATTTACATGCATAAAAGAATAGAAATATATACTAGCAAGCCATAGTACATTTAAAACAACAAATTTATATAAAAATAATTGATAAGTTACTAAAAGATTTGTAAAGTTATATAAGCGATGAACCATTTTTTATCTTATGCATGTTTTATTTCTTATTTACTTTAGTGATCTAGAAGGTGCAAATTTGTCTCCAAATTAAAGGTTTCCTTGTAAAGTTATCCCTAAAAATATTTACAGCGATTTAAAGATAAAATTTGAAATTACATATTTGTAGTTAGGTACAAACGTTGTAAATTACTCGTACACCTATGGGTGTTGTAAAATCATTGGTAAATTTTGCCAATATAAGGTGGATATCTCTTCTCATAAGTCACAACCCAAAACAACACAAAAAAGTGAAAAAAAATTCAAAAAAAAAATGTCTTCGGGTGGAGATATATTCGAGCTACGCAAGTGGATGTATACGCATAGAGATTCAACCGGAATGGTGACAAACGAGTATATGAACGGGCTAGAAATATTCATGCACCAAGACAGTCAAACCGAACTTACGCTTGAATCGGGCAAGGAATCATTTATTAAATAGAGGGTTTACACCGCATTATTACATTTGGTTTCACCATGNAGAATGATGAAGCTAGTAGTAGTAATTATAATATTGTTGGAGGTAATCTAGCTGAATCGAGCAATTTGCATGATGTTGGAAACAAGAATGAGGTTCATGGGGTTGTAGAGCATGATAGGATGCATGTGATGGTCACAAATACATTTCAAGAAACTAATATTGTACCAATAGTAGTTGCTGAAGCACCTAACTTAGATGCAAAAAGGTTTTATGACATGTTAGATGCTGCAAACCAGCCTATCTACGAGGGATGTAGAGAAGGCTTGACTAAATTATCAATCGCAGCTAGGATGATGAACATCAAATCAGAATGTAATTTATCTCAG
>OVBA01002895.1:0-31237 GCA_900406435.1 Lepidium aucheri
CTCTCTGAAACCTTCTGATGAACAAACCACAGACAACCGTCAACCTTACCATAGATCTGATAACCCACAGAAGAAGATACAACTGACTGACTGAAATCCTGCAAAAAATCAATTCAACAATACTGCAAACAGATACCCAGAAACCCGATCTTGATAACTGTCAACAACTACTGATAACCTGAACAACCCTCTGCAGCCAAGATGAAATCCAGAAACCAAACCACTGATCAATACACAGATACACAACACACCACAACTTTGTAACTCAGAAACACCCAGAAAATACCCTATTGATCCCGATAGAAAAACACCACGTTGAAACTGCAGACCTGGCTCTGATACCACTATTAGGATATCGTTTCAGTCACTTGTGTCTGTTTTACCAATCAATGATCTGTTACCTGATACAGTCTCCTTTGTTCTTATACAACCTGTTGTTTTTCCTATGTGTTTGTTTGTTTTGTTTGTGTAATGAAAGCAAGAGAAAGACACAGAGTATTTACGAGTTCCCAAGACCAAACGTTGGTCAAGGTACGTCTCGCCGGAAAGCCTCCGGATAGCTTATATCAAACAGAGAAATACAAGTACAATCCTCACACCCTCACCGAGATGATCTACCCACAAGTTGATTACAGAAACAAGTTCCCACCACCCGTGTATCACTCTTTACAGATGTCTGCACTCTCACCTATCTCTCTATTCCCTCAGATCCCTGAAACGTGTTTACCAAGCTTGAACCCTAAGCTCTACACAACGTCTCTCTCTGCGGCTGCTAATAAAACCCTTAGAGAATGTCTTCACGTGGCTGTAACTTAAATACCAAGTAGTTATTTTTCATGAATTTTAACCTAAGCCCAAATAACAACCAATTAAGTCACAGCCCACAACAACCTGTTTTGGGCTATAAACCTGAACCCAATACAATAGCAAGAGTCCAACTCGTAAAACCGACAGTGGGATTAACAAAAGAATAGTAAACAGCGTCGGTGCTGGCTGAGCCACTGACCATTGTTCACTCAAAGCAGATCAGAATTTACTTTATAGCAGATGTAAAATCGCTATTTGAAACTCTCAAAGAGAGAACAAAAGATGAAGGGATAGTACTTTAAATTAATATGATATATATCTTCTAAATATAATTAATATATACATAGCTTCTTACATATTTTCCGAAAATAAATGTCAACCTACTTTGAGCATATAACATATATTGTATCTGTTTACAAGTTTCTTAATATTCTCATTACTGTAGATTCTTATAATTAAATATAAATTGTGTAGATAGATATGAAATTATTTTATGAAAGATTTTAAAACAATAAAAGTTTAAATTCAGAGAGATTTTTAAAATTATTTGATCATGTACGTAGTTTCTATTAACTCACTAAGGTTCAAAATAATTTTAAAATAACATTTCAAAAACAGTAGCCCAAAATATAAATATAGGTCTACAATTTAAATGAATACGTGTAAATATAAATATAAATATATATATATATATATATATATTATAATGCCTCAACACCTAAATAGTAATAGGTCAAAAATTATATTTCATGCAATACACAAATCATTATTTATTATATAATATATAATAGACTAAATTTTAATGTCATAAATAAAAATAATATTGATTTTTATATGTAAATCAAACCGCATATAAATATTATAAATAACTATATATATATATATATTCTTTTTTCAAAAATATCTTATGTGGATTCATTTAATTTAATTAATTTAAAATATAGAAAATATGTTCTAATTTAAATTAATTGAACTTTCACAACAAGAAAAGATTTGTATTGAGACGTAATATTTCGTCACAATAACACATATTTCTTCAAATATTGTTATAAATTTTTGACAATTGGTAAATAGTTACAATACAAACGTCACAAATGTATATTTGTTAAAAAATATCAAAATACTGGTGACGAAAAAAATATAGTAACAATTTCATAACAAATTGTTACGAAATAGAGTTCCATTGATTTTTTTTTAGAAACATAACAAATAAAATTTGTAACAAAAATGTATATAAAATATCACAAATTATTACTAATATTCTTAGTTGCAATACAATTGTTATAATAGCTCTAATATTTTGTAGAGTTTAAAATTATAAATGGATTACAATACATAATACAAACAATAAAAAATTAAATTGTTTGTATTTGGGGAATGCTCGGGCCAACCCGACTCTATACAAGGGCAAGTGGGGGCGATGGCCTAGGGCCCAACAATTTTAAGGATCCTTTTTATAGGGTTTTTTTTTGTTAAGTAGATTTTTGTATTTAATTTCTAAGCTGCTTGGAAACGGAAACGGGTACGTGGAAGCGAAACATACGAAAACAAAGAAACGAAATTTTTAAAGTTTTTAGGAAATGGGTACGTTTTGGAAACGCATATATATATATATATATATAAGTATTTATAAACAAATAGTAAAACATTTACTTTATTAATAGTAACTAGTTTAACAAAAAAAATATAAAGTTTGACATCAAAGGCTTAGAATCTCGTTTTCACTCTCATTTTCATCAACTCCATCATACAAAGCTGATTCCAACTCTGGTTCGTCGAGAGAAAGATCTTCAAACCCAAGTCCTCCGAAGTTAACAATATCTAATGAGTCAATCTGATCACCTCCAATATCCCACAATTTATTAGGACCTTCTTTATAAGCAAGACTTTTATATAGATAGAAGACAAAGATTAGTATGCACAAAGAATAATTAGGATTTAGGAAAAAGAATAATTTCATACTAACAATTTTATTGTGTTTAGTATAGAAATAAAAAATTTCCATATCTTGTTTCCCGAAACGAAACCTCACGTTTCAAAACGGAAACTTGCGTTTCTAAATCAGATTCACATTTCCATCACGTTTCCAAATCACTATTTTTAAGAATCGTGTGTTATTCACGTTTCTACTGTGTTTCCGGAAGTTTCCGATTCTGTAACGTTTTGGAAACAGAAAACAGACTCCGAATAGAGTTTTCATGCAACGTATTAAGTCTCATTTAAAAAAAAAATAGATCTCTATTTTTAAGATTTTAATTATCTTCTTTGTTAAATAGACGACTATTCTAGGATTCCTTTTTATCTTTTATTATTTGGACCAACATTTTAAAAAAAAATTCTCTTAAAACATTTTTCTTATCTTAAAACTAAGATTTACAAACTCAAAAAATGTTTTTCTTTCTCTTTCTCTTTGGTCATGAAAATTGGTTTTTCATCTCTTTTTTTCTTCTTTTAGAAAATTTTGGAGCCCATTTTTCATATTTGGCTTAGGGTACTTGAAATTGTTAAGACGGGACTGCCTCTTGCCAACCACAACCGCTAGAGTATTGCTAGATAGTGAGGGACATCGATGGGAGGTTTTGTCTTGAATACCGGCATATACATTGTGCCTCTAGCTGAGTTTTGGGTGTTTATTACAGCCTCTATTTAGCTCGGGACAAGAAAATAATGTATTTGGAAGTTAACGTGGATTCATAAATAGTAGTTTTGTTTTCTTACAAAAGGGATAAATGATTCTCACCACATTCCCCTTTTTATACATATGTGTTATGACTTTCTCAAAAAATACAAATACGTTCGAATTTCATATACATATAAGGAGATTTATTATCTTGCAGACAGATTAGCAAACTATGATTTTTCTCTATCATTAGGGTATCTTTTTTTAGTGTTGCACCAAACTCTGTGGTTTGGAGACGAATGATAGGAATTGTTTAGTTTCTTTTCGCTTAATTTTTTGTAATTCATAGTTCATTTTTAATTTATTAACAAAATAGGGAGTAGAGCTCCCGTTTTACTGACAAAAAAATACGTAATACAAAAACAAAGTACAAATAATTTAGAATTACAACACATAGTTTAGTAATCATCTGAAAAATGAATTCTAAGCATATCTTATATAGTTATATCATCTAATTTGATAGAGAGGAAACAATAAATAATTATAAATACTTTTTTGATCGTATGCAATATTCCATGTCGATATTATATTCTACAAAATCATGATTAAAATAAAACAAAATCATGAAGTTCCGCTATAAATAGTTCACTCTACCACATTTCACAACAAACCAAACTCATATTCACACCAAAACAAAGTAAAATCTACATTTCTTCTTTTGAACATTTTTTTTTTTTGGAAGAAAACAAAATCTGTGTAAGAGAAATGGAAGATTCAAGCTTATTGGATTTGATGATCGATACAGACGAGTATTTGATTGATGATTGGGAATGCGATTTCACAATATGCAATGAAACTACCACCAACATCAACATCAGTTCCGAAACCGGTATCAGAACTGGTTCTGATACCGCTGTCACGACCGGTTTTCAAACCGGTACTGGAACCGGTTTTGACCCGGTTACGGAGAGACCAGCAAAACAAGCGAAAACAAACAACAAGACAACAACATCTTCTTCTTCACCATCATCATCTTCATCTTCACGTAATTCTCAAGTGATCTTTTTTGGATCTCCAGACCCAAAAGCTAGTTTGGTTGAGACATCATTGAACTTCTCCAATCAAGTAAGCAATGATCAGAAAGTTGGATCCAAAAGAAAAGATTGTGGTAATAATAATGGAGGAAGAAGAGAACCACATCTACTGAAAGAACATGTTTTGGCAGAAAGAAAACGTCGACAAAAGCTTAATGAGCGTTTGATTGCTCTTTCTGCTCTGCTTCCTGGTCTCAAAAAGGTCAACATCATTAAAATTTATCTCTTTTTTATTAAACTTTAATTATTTGCGTTTAATAGTGATATACATATATTTAATACAAATTGATAAAAACTAATAAAAACTTTAATATCTAACCAAATCTATTCTTTTTTTTGGTAAGGATATCAAACCAAATCTATTTGTTAATTGTAAACTTTGATCTCAAACGTTTTTTTTTAAAAAAAAGATGATTTTATTATTTGGCGTTTGTGTTTACTTTTTTTGCAAAAATATTATAAGAAAATTTTGAAACTAGTGGTAACCGAGGACCGGCGTTAATCTCAGTCTGGTGGTTAGGATGATCCAGCTAATGATTCAAGGTACCAGGGTTCGATTCCTCCCCACTACTAGAATAAAAAGGGATTTTAAGGTGTAGGTTAGACTATGGATCGGGCATTGTCGATCCAGTTGTTGACAAAAAAAAAAAAACAAACTAGTGGTAACCTAACGGTGTTAAAACCGGGACAACAAAGAACCGAGATCTTAGGGAACCGAGACCTGAGGAACTAAAACCTTAAGGAATTGGAACATAAGGACCGGTAGGATATAGAATTGCATAAGTCCCAAATTTGAAGTCACCCAAAAAAATTTAACTATCACTTCTTAGCCGAGACAAGATTAGGATCCATGATTTATACATTTAGCAACTTTCCTTGGCTAATCAATGAATTTGGATTAATAGGGTGGTAAAAATTTGGATCACCGTGACTATCAATAAAATTCTTAAAATTAATGTCGTTTTTATAGCTCTTTTTATTTATTTTTTGATAAATGTTAAAATACTATTTTCTTTTCTTTGCTCAATTTCTCGTGTAGTAAAATTCTCATCAAATGAAAAGAATAGCCCTTTGTGTGGATATTCACCATTTATGAAATAAACTATGGTGACACAATGTTTAGTAATAATGAGATTTAACAGAATTTGTGATAATAACTTTTTTAAAATTTTGGTGTGTAGACTGACAAGGCAACAGTTCTTGAAGATGCAATCAAGCTATTGAAACAACTTCAGGAACGTGTAAAGAAGTATGAGGAAGAACAAATCGGAACCAAAAAAATGGATCAATCAGTTATATTAGTGAAGAGATCTCAAATGTATTTAGATGATGATTCTTCATCATACTCTTCTACTTGTTCTGCTGCTTCTCCTCTGTCTTCTTCTTCAGAAGAAGTTTCGATTTTGAAACAAACTATGCCTATGATCGAAGCTCGAGTTTCAGACAAAGATTTGCTGATTAGGGTTCATTGTGAGAACAACAAAGGTTGTCTTGTTAAGATCTTGTGTTCATTGGAGAAGTTTCATCTCCATGTGGTGAATAGCTTCACTTTACCCTTTGGAAACTCAACTCTCGTTGTCACTATCCTCACTAAGGTATATATTTCGATTTTATAATATTTCGATTATTTTTTGGTCTTAAACTAAACTTCTATTTTTGATATATCAATAAATTTATAAAAAAAATTTTAAAAACATTACTATCTCAATATTATTAATTAGTTTAAAATTTTTATGCTATATATATACATAACTAACTTTTTTAATGACGGCAGTAAAAAGTTATATTTAAAAAAAGTTTAATTACTATATCAAGAAAATATAACTTTTCTGTTTAGTTGATATATTAATATTTGTCATTAATTTATTGTTTATATTCTATAAATTAATATGTTGATAAATTAACTTTTTTTGTCTTTGAATAACTTTCCGGTTAAATTAATAGCTCTATAAATTAGTTAAAAGTTATAGTTTTAATACTATTAATTTATGGAAATTTATTGTATACAAAATATTTTAACCTTTTTGTATTATATATGCAGATGGACAACAAGTTTTCTCAACCTATTGAAGAAGTGGTGAAGAATATAAGAGTTGCGTTAGCTCAATCATAGTATATTAAGAACTGTTTTATGTGAATTTCGTAGTGTTAAGACGTGTGGATGTAATGAGATTAAGTCGCCAATTTAGACCAGATCAATATATTTAATATTGAATAATGAGTAGTTAGGATAATAAAACCAATGATAAACTTGAGATAAGGGATTTTGTCGTTTATTTGAGTGCAAAAGCTGGATTTGTATACTGTATCAATGTACTTGTGTTGGTTTAATAAATGAAGAATTGGTTTATTAAATGAAACCTGAAGAGTTCATTTTATTTAAAACGAACTTAAGCACTTCGTTTAGAATAAGACTTCGAGATATCAGTACAACGAATTTAAGTTTTTATATCAATTATATATGTGCATATATATATATATATATATATATCAATTATTTTGGTACGTAATATGAACCAGCCAATTAATTTTCATACACATATACTCTTGTAAATGTGAATGTTTTACGACAAAAAGAATGGGTGACTAAGTTATAAGTTCTGATAACAATTTATAAGTTTTAATGTGTTTTTTATCAACAATTGAATAAAAAAGCTAGACTCGAACTATACATTAAATTCTATATCTAAAATCTCTTTTTAATTTATTATAATGTAACAGAGAGAATTCAAGATTATAATACAAATCATTAGCTAGATCATCCTAATTATAAGAATTTGGCAGATTTTAATGTGTATAATTGAAGTAAAAAATTTATAACTTTACAATATCTTCTAATAACATAAAGATAAAAACATTTTGTATTTTAATCCGACGAAAAGAAAACCTTATATTTTAGCTTTGATTTTTGAAAAATAAAAGTTTGATTGGTAAAAATTTAAACATAAATATTATAGATAATATTTTAAATAAAATAATAAATATACAAAGTAATAAATATGTATATTGTAAACTCATAATAGATATTTAAATCATGATTGGCCTAATTTTAATGATTGGCCTAATTTTAATAGTAATTTCAAAACCTTTTACTCTCTACCAGCTTTCCCAATCACCCAAAAATAGTAGTGATTTCAACCATTATTTGGGTAACACTTGTCAATGTTGTCATTATAAAGTGGGGCAATAAAACAAAACTATGAAATACTATTAACAACGAATCATTTAAGACAATGTACTGTATCTTGGAAGTGGGATAAATTTTTCACTTGATAGACAAACCTTTATGATACAAAGACATAAAGTTGATGAACAATAAATATACAAATTAATCATTCCCTCCATTCGTTTAATGTTTTAACTTAAAGTTTAAAGTTTGATGTTTTAGATATTTTTCAAAATATTAATTGAATTTTCTGAAATACTATTGGTTTAAATTTATGACAACTTGTGCAATACAAAGAACTATACATTTATAGCTGACTATTAAATATTTTTCTTTATATATATGATTTTTTGTAACATCAATCTTTAAAAAACAGAGAGAGTACTAAATAATGTCGGATTAAAGAAAATTTATGTTTGAAGAAAAATGTTATTTACAATTAACAAAACTGTAGGAAATTATAGATTGAAAAATATACTGCAGAAATTTATATGTATAATTTTTTATATAAAAATAATTGATGTGTTACTTGAATGCAGACTAATTCATCTTTTTTACAATGCGTGTAAATAATATGATAAATAGTAATTCCTCCATAAACAATCAATTGAATTGTGACTGTCAAAATTTATATCTAGATTAAGTTATCGTAAGAAGCGATAGTGGAAAAGAAGATTTTCCCATGTTTATATTTAGACGAAAAAGAAGATTTTTTATATTAAAAAAAAGCATAGTGTAAATGATAATGTCAACAATTTCAAGCTTGAATTTTCGGAGTAAATACAAACTTTGGTACTTTTATTTTCCCATGTTCATATTTTCTGTAAAAAAAAATTCTTGTTTTACACATTTTTTTTATTGGGCAATGGTTAATCAATGCATTCACCAAATTTCTACGTAATATAAAGATTTTTTGTGTATCCAGTTAAAATAAAACACGTATGCAAATACGTTACACCATCACTTATTGAACTTTGACACATAATGCAACAAATACTACTACGATATCAAAAGAAAACTTTAGAAGTGGATCAATGTCAAAGTTTACCCACTTTTGAAGCAAATTTTATAATTAATTTACTATATATATATATCATAAAAGAGATCCAAAACCTTCTTTTAGGTGATTTTTCGACTTTTATTTAAACTAATATATTTAAATGTTATAAACTAGCTAAGCTAAATGGTTGCATAGAAAGAGAGTCGGCCCTATATCATATAATGCCTAAAACACATTGAGAAATGTCTTTTTTAGTGTATCTTTTTTCAAAAATGTTTCTTCACATTTATCTTTTCAAAAATACCCCTCATTAATACAAAAATGACTAAAATATCTTCAATAGAATTATTACAAACTTTTCCAGCAAAAAAAAAATTTCCCGCCAAAAAAAAAATTTTTCCGGCCAAAATTTTTTTTTAAAGAAATTACGAAAAAAAAAGTTTACGGAAATAAAAGTTTTCCCGCCAAAAAAAAATTTCCTACCAAAATTTTTTTATAAGTTCGCTTATAAATCTTTACAAATTTTTATAAACACCTTATAAACTTTTATAAACGCCTTATAAATTTTGATAAACACCTTATAAACTTTTTATAAACACCTTATAAATTTTATAACGTCTCTTATAAAGCCTTATAAATTTTGATAAACACGTTATAAATTTTTTATAAACATCTTATAAATTTTTTAAACTCTCTTATAAAACCTTATAAATTATATAAGCTCTATTCTAAAGTCTTATAAATTTTATATGGTCTCTTATAAAGTCTTATAAACTTTTGTAAATACCTTATAAAATTTTATAAGCACCTTAAAAATTTTTTATAAACACCTTATAAATTTTATAAGTTATCTTATAAAACCTTATAAATTATATAAATTCTATCATAAAGCCTTATAAATTTTATAAGGTCTCTTATAAAACCTTATAAATTTTATAAGTTCTCTTATAAAACCTTATAAATTTTACAAACTCTCTTATAAAAAAAATTTATATACTCACTTATAAATTGTTTTGGCGGGAAAAATTTTTCTTATAGAGGAAAAAATTTTGGCGGGAAAAAAATTTTTTTTGACGGGAAAAAAGTTTGTAAAAATATATAAAAATAATAACATAAGGGTATTTTGGTCATTTTTCCATAATGAGAGACATTTTTTAAAAATGTCCAAAAAATGAGGACAATGATGAAAATATCCTCCTTTAAGGGGCATTTTTGCAATTCTTCCACCAAAATATAGGTCTTGTATTACTAAATAAAACAAATTTTATAGGATCGGTCTAACTGTAAAAAAATTAAGCTTAAATTTTATTAAGAGAAAAAAAATTAACCCTAAACTTTACTAAGAGAAATTTTGGATCCTGTAACTTACTAAAAATGTTTTGGACCCTATAACTTATAAAAATATTTTGGACCATGTGACTTATTACTAAAGAAAATTGTATAATGTAAAAAATATTAACAAATATATGATCCAAAACAAACTAATAATATGTTTAGAAATGGTCCTTAATTTTTTTGGGTTCTGTGTTAGATCGCATTTAATACGTGCTAAACATCCGTCCTAAATCAAAACTAATAATTTTTTAACTACAATAGAAAACAATAAAAAATGTTGGAATTGAACCCTTCCACAATATACTATAGAACATAAGTAATACTTATATAATTTGACTGTTGGTCAAGTAATTAAATATCAACATCTACAGTTTTTCGTACGAAAATTTAATTTCAAGATGCCGCATGATTTTACGAAATATTATTTAGAAGTTAGGTTATAAGAAAATCGAATGTTGCTGATCTAAATGTGGGAAAAAATCAACTAATTTAAATGATGGTTATGCTCCTAAATCATCTTGACACCTAAAATTTACAAATTTTTATATATTCTTATCTTAGGGCTAGCCATACACAAATGATGACTTTTTGTCCGTTAAAGTGAATTTCTATTGGTCGAGTTTTTCTTAGTCTGGTGGTTAGTATGATCCACCTAATGATTATGACATTAGAATTTGATCCCATTTCTATAACAGATTATAGATTAAGAAAATTTATGGAATGTACTTTAAATTATGAATTAAATCTTGTCGTTCTAATTATCGACTAGAAAAAAAAAGTGGCTTTCCGTTGATGCAGAATCAATGATTTCAGCAATCTTGGAAACTCTTTCCGTGCAGATTATTTAGCTAAAAAGACAAAGGCAAGAGGCTTCGTTTTCTCCTATGTGGTCCTAACCAAAACTTTTTCATAAACCTATTTCGACTTGAAATTTGGAAGCTTTTTAGAAACACATTCATCGTAAATAACATTAACCATATTTTCCATAATGGAAATTTAATTAATTCCCTACAGTAGATGTCCATGAACAAGAACAATAAAGAAAAAAAAACCAAAATTTTGCAAGAATAGAAGTTTTACCTAACCAACATTATATATATATATATGTAAACTTAAAATGACTCTGTTGCGTATTTTGTCAAATCTTATCACATGGAGTTTCGTAAGGTTTGGAATCAAATTCCGCTGAAAAAAATTGCATAAATAAATATTTAACCACTTGATAAATGTATTTCTTTATTATCACTAAAAATATTAAAAATGTAATGAGGAAAGAGACATCTCACTTAATATCCTAAATATTTTGGTTTTTCGGGTAAAAAAACTTTTGTAATCATATAGGATATGTTATTATTTGGTTCGATTCTGAATCGGTTCGGATCTAACATTTTAAAACTAAAAAAAATGCATAAATACCTAAATACCCAAAAATTACCCAAGAATCTGAACTCATATCCGAATACCTAAAACTTTCACAAATATCCAAAAATTACCTATATGTTCAAAAATTACTTCAAATACTTGAAAAATAACCTAAAAATACGCAAGTACCATAAAAATAATATTCAAGAACCCAAACCTGGATCCATACTTGAATAGTTGAAAACTACTCAAATATATGAAAGAGTTTTCTGGTATCCGAAAACCAATCGAATACCCGATTGGTTCTCGGTAAGGACCAGATACAACTAAATACCCCCAAATATATTCATAAATCATTCAATAAAGTACAATAGTTAGACTCGAACCTAAATCAAACCTATTTTTTCAGGTTGGATCCACACCTGTTTTTCAAGTTGGTTTCGGTTCCGATCTAAATATATGCTCCGGGCTATATTAAACCAACCATTTTAGTAATATCTACTACAATCAATATTTAATGATTTTGATTGAATGCCACTATTTATACGACAACAGTTAATGCTAGTATTCATTGCTAATGAAACGCACTCATTTTTATGAAGAAATAAAGATAAGAGGGGTAGTGGGAGTTAGTTGATGGAATTAAATATGTTTGTCTTTAGGACTTACTATGAGGATTAAACTCCGACTGCATTCTTTTAGCCTCGAGATATGGGATCTAGCTTTGGATGAATGATGCATTTATTCTCCTATACTAGACAAGTGTGAAGAGGATCCTAAGAAAATCTCATTAGTGCATATCGAACAGATGCTAAAAGTCTAGTTTGACATATGCTAAGAGTTTATTTGGGGCAGGTCCAACCCTAACCTAAAGCCCAAGAAGCTAAATATTTAGACATCAAAATCTATTTATAAATTTGCAAAATTTTGACATAAATTTGTTGTTTGGCCACCAAAAACAAAATTACTACCAGCATATCCAATAGAACATGTGTTGGTCCATATCAGACACATGTTTACACATACTTTCTAGATCCTTTAGATCTTAGTTGGGAAGCATGAACTGATCGTACTATAGACGAAGATTGAAGCAATATAAAGGCCCAAGACTGTTGCCTCTAAATTTTTATTTGAGTATTCTAATAAATTACGAGTTTCCAATTCAAATTCAACATAAGATATTAAGTACTATTCTAATATATCTTTTGAGATGTTGGTGGTCTAATGGTAAGTTTTGATATCATAATAAATTATATGTTTTCGTCTTAAAATTAAATGATATTGGCTCATGTAATTATATATATATATATATTAGAATAATTTTAATTTCTAATATTGTTCAAATTCTACCATATATATTTTCTTTATCTGAAAAAAGAGAAAATGCCCTCTCCAAACCTTTTAAGTTCTAACACATATATTTTTGTCTTAATGCTTGACTGGCAGCGTGTTTTGAGAGTTGTTGGCGTGATGGAGAGTTGTACATAGTTAATCATGTTATACAAAAGTTGTAAACAAAATGTATTCACATGACAAGTTGCATTTAGCTTATTGGTAGGCGGTAAGTCCACTAAAAATATGTGTACTTGTACATTTAGGGATCAAGTCCCGTCGCCTGTGCTATACATGAATTTGGTTAATGGGCCGGTCAGTTGTGGCCCAGTATTGATAAAAAAAAAATTGTATTCACACGTGTGTTCTCTCCCCCCCTCTCAACTAATATTTAACGTTGGGTTTTGGAGAGTTTGAGTGTGTTTTGTTTTGTTTTAAAAAAATTTAACTTTAATAACTAATTAGAAAATCACTATAAATTAGAAGCATTGACGGTAAAACAGAATTGGAGCTAATATAAAAAATTCTTTGAACCAAGTGATAGAATTCGTAGCGATGCAAATTAAATTTTATTGATAATTTTTTAAAAATAAGAGCAGTTATCATTTTGAATTAAACAAATTCAAGTCAAAATCGTTTTTTTTTTCAACCTTACTCATTCATTTTACTAGTGGGATCGACAAAGGCCCGATCCATAACCAAATTGCTCTCACTGGAGCTGGTGGGATTTGAACCCTCCCCCACCTGGTGCCTAGCTAGATCAGAGGCAAACCAACTTGCCCACCTGCTTCTTGACAGCCAGAATCATTTAAATTGACTTTTTTTCTTTCTTTTTTTTTACAAATTTCTCAATAAATATCAATCTCCTCTATTCAATTGTGAACTTGATTTTCTTTGAAGCTAGAGCATTGATGATAACTAATTATGCTCTTTTTTATTTATTTAAATTGTTTTTGTTTATTTTGTTCGAGCATCACATACATGATTTAGTATTAAAAAAACATGACTTTTGGTTTTCTAAAGTTATGGCTGTCAAGACAGATATGAGTAAGACTTACGATTGTGTTGAATGTGATTTTATGGAAGCGTTGTTTTTCCGTCTCGATTTTCACTCTTGGTGGGTTACTTGTGTTATACATTGTATTAGATCAATTTGTTATTCAGTCCTTATCAATGGGGTACCTCATGGCCGGATTTTACCTCAGCGAGGTCTTGGGCAAGGGGATCCTCTCTCCCTTTTTTTGTTTATTCTGTGTACCGAGATTTTAATTTTGAAGTTGCGAATAGCAGAATCTCAGAAGCATATTTCTGGTTTGGTTATTGCTCGTCGTTGCCCCTCGGTTTCTCATCTTTTTTTGTGGATGATAGTCTATTTTTCTGTAAAGCTACCTGTGAGGAGACTCAGACTATTTTGGAGGTTTTTTAGAATTATGAACTTTTGTCTGGTCAACAAATAAATTTTAGTAAATCTTCTATTCAGTTTGGTCATCAAGTTGATGTTTTGACGAGGACTTCAGTTCAGAATACTCTTGGTATTCACACGGTCGGTGGTATGAGTTCTTATTTGGCTATACCGGAGGGTTTGGAGGGATCTAAGACAAAGGTTTTTGGTTTCGGTCCATTTCTGTCTGGCGTGGCCCATGGATTCCGGATGTTTTCCCACGTGCGGTGTCGGGTCCTGCTTCGGTTGTTTATCCCGATCTTATCATTGATCTTCTTATTGACCCTGTTTCTCGGAAGTGGAGGGTTCCTCTTGTTCGACAGTTCTTATCTTTGACAGATGCGTCTTTGGTTCTTGGTATCCCTCTTTCTCGGGTTGGTCGGTCCGACCGGTTGGGATGATATTTTACTTTATGTGGGCGCTATTCGGTGAAATCGGGATATTGGGCAATTCAACATGTTCACATTTTGACTTCTGCGCCCTTTGGTCCTAACATCGATTCTCTCCTTTTTCAAGTTTGGAAGATTTTGTGTCCTCCTAAGATTAGGCATTTCATGTGGCAGGCTCTTTCAGGGCATGTCCCTGTGGGCCCTATTTTGGCTCGTCGTGGTTTTAATTGCGATGGGATGTGTTTTCATTGTGAGGATCCTTCAGAATCGTTTCATCATGTTTTGTTCTCTTGTCCCCCTGCGTTGCAATCTTGGACTTTATCATCGATCCCTTCTGGCGTGGGGGGTTTTCCTGGATTGTCAATCTTTGCTAATTTTGATTTTCACTTTTGGTGCATTCCAGGTTGACGCTTTTGCTTTATCTTGGATCATCTGGTTCATTTGGAAAGCGCGGAATGACAAACTATTTTCCAATATTGTTTGGGATCCAGGAGAGGTGGTTCGTCATGCCGTTGAGGAGGCGATCGCTTAGAAGGATTCTCATATTGAGTCTCTATCGAAGGCTTCTCTGACTTCTTCTGTGTTGATTTCTTTTCCTGGATTACAGGATGCTCTTTCTAGGCCTCTAGTGGGTGTTCCAGGGTTCTTGGGGTATCGCTGTTTTGTCGATGCTTCTTGGAAGGATTGTGAGTTGCATTCCGGGCTCAGGTGGTACTCCTTTTCTGATGACCACGCAGATGCCAATTTTGGTGTTCCTCGTATTTATCGCAGTCTGTCTCCTCTTCATGCCGAGCTGGAGGCTCTTATCTGGGCTATGTTTTCCCTTTCCTCTTTAGGTTTCTCGGAGGTGGCCTTTGCTGTCGATTATGCTGATGTCCTGAAGATGGTGGACGATCCGGGAGGGTGGCCAACGTTTGCGGAGATGCTTGAAGATTTCTTCCGTCTTTGTTGTCTGTGTCGTTTTTTCTCCCTCTCTCTTATTCCTCGTGTTTTGAACCACAAAGTTGATTACCTTGCTTGTGGTGCTAGTGGCCTTGTTCGAAATCAGGTTTTTGTGGATTTTGTACCCAAACATTGGTATCATCATTTGGTATGAAAGAGTTAAGTTGATTTTAAAAAGCCATGAACATAATAGATTTATTTTAATTTTAGTTCTAACTATTTTTATTTATATTAGATTTTTTCTGTAATTTTTATAAATCTTTTTAAATATATAAAATATCTTGCAGCTCAGTGCTTAGCTCGCAGCTCTGAATTCACAGCTTGTAACTCTCAGTTCACAGCTCGTAACTCTCAGTTCACAGGTCTCAGCTTACAGTTTCCGCTTCAATTCTTTAACAGTTTTGCCAATCAAGCTTTAGTTGTTTTCTATCAATTTGGATGAAAACCGGATCGGTATATTCCAACCCTCTTGAAGTAAAAATTTTATAATTAACTTACTATACATATCAGAAAAGGAGTTAAATTTATAAGTTTTCCAGCAAAAGATAAAAAGAAACTCCATCTATTAATGATGACTCAGTATTTCGATGAATCAAATTCTTTAGACAGAAAAGAATCAAAGTAAAAGACTTGCTCAAAAATTTTTTTGGGTGAAATGTGAAATTTGTTGATCAACAAAAAAGAGTTTATATACAAAGACACATGATGCTAAGTAAATGAAAGAATATAAACAATAAAGAAATATACTCAATGAGTAGCAAACCAACGTCTAAGGAGATCTTCCAATTTATGAGGAAAAGAATAGTGGAGTGAACTGATTCTATTTCTTATCACCCTATCAATAAGCTTGAAGGTGGAGCTAGCATCCTTATAACCATGACCATGGATCCGAGAATTTCTCTCAATAGAGACCATACAACATCTACTAGCCAAGAGAAAAGATATGGTTACCAACCATTCAGGATCAATAGGAGCACCAAGTAGGGAACTACATAGTTTAGACCAAATTGTGAAACTATATGGGTAGGCGAAAAAAGATGTTCTCTAGATTCATCTCTTTCACCGCAAAGAACACAATCTTGAGTCACATCCCATCGCCTCATACGTATACCTGTGGATAAACGATAATGCAAAGCCAGCCAAGATATAAACGCAAAGCAAGGCACAACTTGTGGAAACCAAATGAGATGGTGCCAAGGAACACGAGGACAAGAAGAACGAATCTGATCCCAAGTTTTGAAGGCAGAGAAACGAGGAAGAAATTCAGAATTCGAGTGCTTCCAAAGGTATATATCATCACCATTAGAAGCTAACATAGGTAAGGATCGGATATGAAGCACCAAGTTAGCAAACTGAGCAGAACGAGAAGAATGTGGAACCCAACCAGCTGAAATGGAGAAAGCCTCAGAAACCATAGCATTACGAGAAACACTAAGATATCTAGTACCAAACTGACCAATGATGTAAATGAGTTTACCAAGAGAGCACCAATTGTCAGTCCAGAAAAACGTATTATAACCTATATTAGTCTTCACCTTCAGGAAAGAAAATTCAAAAGGCCGCAAGTTTAGGAGCTTTCGCCAAGCCCATGACCTTTTAGCATTAGATTTGAAATCCCAAAAAGAAGAATTATGCAAAAGTAATGCTTAATCCAATCAACCCACAACGAACCTTGCATAGTAAGAAGACGTTAAATAAAGTGAAGGCCAAAGACACGAGAAGTATCACGGAGAAAACGAATACCCAATCCATCTTCTGCTTTCGGGAGACAAACCTCAAACTAAGCAACTTTGGTTTTGTGAGAATTAATAGAGGAGCCATATCATAAAAACGCACTACATAGGCACTCAATCTCATCCAAAGAGCAATTCGGAAGTCTAAAGGAAGCACACCAGAAATTAGTGGTACTTGAGATGACAGATTTAATGAGCTGAAGACGACCAGTAAACGACAAAGATTTGGTGGCCCAAGAAAGCATTCTAGCTTTTATTCGATAGATCAAAGGCTCATAATCAGTTTTAGTCATACGCTTGGATAAAAGAGGAAGACCTAAGTATCTAATGGGAAGTAAACCCATAGAAATACCAGCTTCAGCAGCCACTAATTGGAGAGAAGAGATGTGATTCCCAACAACAAAAATTGAAGACTTAGAATAGTTGATATGCAAACCCGACATTTTAGCAAAGTGTTTCTTTAACACTCACAATTCCTGCCAAAGAACGAGGAGAACCATCCGAAAAGACCATTATATCATCAGCAAAGCTGAGATGAGTAAGGTTAAGTTCCTTACAAAGAGGATGATATCCAAACATGGAAGTTTGAACAGCTCTATTCAACATCCTAGATAACGCATTCGTGATTATCACATTTAGATAGGATGATAAAGAACAGCCTTGACGAAGACCTCGAGAGCTAGGAAAAAAACCATGTAGATTACCATTGATGGAAAGAGAAAACATTGCTGTAGAGAAAATAGCTGAATCCAACGGATGAATATAGCTGGTAGGTTCATAGCTTGCAACATAGCAATAAAGAAAGACCAATTCACTGAATCAAACGTTTTGGAAATATCAAACTTAATAGCACAGCGAGATGAGATGGATGCTTTGTGTAGTCTTTGACCAGTTCAGTAGCCAGGAAGATGTTTTCTAGAAGTAGACGATGTTTGACAAAAGCAGTTTGATTGGGAGCTATAGCTTGAGGAAGAACAGCCTTCAGTCTGTTTGCAATTAACTTGGAAATGACTATAGATTAAATTTCAACAAGCAAATGGTCTATAATCAGCATAGATTTGGCAATAGAGTGCTTGGGAACTAAAGTCAAAGTAGTTGCATTTATTTCAGTAGGGAGAAAGCCAAATAAGAAGAAAGACTGAATGGCGATAATGAAATCTTTACCAACAATGGGCCAAGCAGCTTTGTAAAACTCAACGATAAATCCATCAGGGTCAGGAGCCTTGTTTGTTGGCATAGAAAAAAGAATGGAGGTATTTTCCTCAGCAGTAATTGGAGCAACCAAACTATCTAAAGTAGAAGGAGAACAAGAGAAGTTGATAAGCTGAGAGATATTTAAGATCTGAGACTGCAGGAGAGGAGGGGACCCTTGCTGCAAAAAGTCTCGAAAATGAGCAATTGCAGCAGTTTTAATTGAGTCAGGATCAGTTACGATGGTACCAGAATTCAAAAGAAGACTTCGAGTAGCGTTATTAGCAGCTCTAGACTTTACAGTCCGGTGAAAAAAGGAAGAATTCTGATCTTCAGTACCCAACCATCTAATCCTAGATTTTTGACGAAAAGATTACTCTTCAATGAGAGCTAAATGATGCCAACAAGCAGAAGCAACGAAAACTTCATAAAAAGAGGAAGAACTAGCAGATTGAAGAGATGCCGATTGTTTACACCACAATTCATCAAAAACAGTTCTAGTACAGATTGGCAGGTCACCATAATAGATTTTATTCAAAAGGCGAAAAACATGCTTTAAGAGCTTCAATTTCCTGTGAAACAAATGAAGAGCAGATCTGGAATGATATAGAGGAGCAGAAGAATTTCAAAATAGCTCAATAGTAGGAAGAAATTGTTCATGAATCGTCAAAAAATTAAAGAACTGAAAGGGTTTCCTCTTGGTATAAAGCGAAGAGTGAAGAGAGTTAACAGTTGCTCGAAATCTTACTTATCATCATATCCTTTGTAACGAATTCGCCATAAAAAAACCCACCAATTACATATCAACTCATAAACGTTCCACTTATCTGATAAGAACAGAATGGTTGCAATGAAAATTTAACCTATGGAAAATGAATTTATTTAGATCTTTTCAAGATCAAACTAGTCCACAAACTAAACCCACTCAAAGCAATTTTGCTGAGGCATCATTGTTCTTATTCCAAAGAGAAAAACCAAATCTTCATTGATATAAGTTAAGTCTTTTATTTCTTTGCAAAGGTAACACCTTTCTCAATACTTCCTGCAAGCTCTTTCTTTGCCTTCTCTAATCCCATCCTGATCAGTTTAGCAGAAAAATTGATCGAAAAATCGATATAATCGTCAGAAAATAGGTCTAATTCCGAGGTAAATTCGTTAAAGATTTCAATCTTTACCTCTCATATTCGTTCAATGGTCCAAGACCATACACTTCTTCAATCCCACATCGTCCCAAACGCACTTTTGATGCGAAGAAGGAAAGCTCAGTCACCTGTGTAAAGAATAAGAAACTGTTTATACCAACATGTCACTCAAGAGAGATTGTAACTATATTAAAAAGATGATTTTCAGGACTGTACATGAGATGCCACAAATGCACACTCAATGATGTTCGCATCGCCTCGTAGACCCTTAAGGCAAGCATCTGCAAACTTCACTGCTGCATAGGCCTGTAGATTATATTTGGTATGTTCAGTGAATAACAGGGCAAACTCGCATTTTATCTCAAACAGTACATCAAATTAAAAGACTTACCATGGATAGTGTTGCAGAACCTGCCCCAGCTTTAGCCTGCAAATTGTTTGAAACGATAATAAATGCACTTCTTGGTCTCTAATTAACAACAAAGAAAGCTGGAGAAAGAATTGTTTATACCTCAACAACTTCAGTGCCACCGTTTTGGATGCGGTTTGTGAGATATTCGATCTCTTTTTGAGAGAACGAGCAAGGTGGTTTCACCTGTAGCAAACATAATGATGAGGATATAATATCTACTTCAAGCAACCAGAAGGACGACTTCCAGATAAATCATCCTCAAACCTGAGAAAGCAGTGGCAAAATCGTAACTCCTGCGTGTCCTCCAACAACCGGAACATCAACTTCTCGAGGATCAAGACTCATTACTTCTGCCTGTTTAGATCAGATCAGATCACAATGTTTAGATCAGATCAGATCAAGAGTTCAAGACTGCCCTGCATCTTTTTCAATTCCCTCCGACCTTATCTATAGAACACATGACTATCATTTGATTCCTTTAAAGCTAGCAAAGATCAGATCACAAAAACAATGTCAAGAAGAGTTGATATAGAAGAGCAGAGAGAAGTGTGAGTGCATACCACAAAAGTATTAGCTCTAACAACATCAAGCATAGTAACTCCCATGAGTTTCTTAGGATCAAAAGTGCCAGCTTTCTTAAAAACCTCAGCTGCAATAGGCACAGTAGAATTCACTGGATTGCTGATTAAATTCACAATAGCCTTAGGACAACATCTAGCTATAGCTTCAGAGAGTGTCTTCACAATCCCAGCGTTAATGTTGAATAGATCATCTCTCGTCATTCCTGGTTTCCTTGGTACACCAGCAGGTATAATCACTAGATCCATACCCGTAAGAGCTTCATCTAATTGTGGTTGACCAAGAAATCCACGAACCTAAAACAAACAAACAATCAAAAATGATCTTTGACCTCATTGCTCTCTCTCTCTCTACATTTAACTTATGTCCTGGACATAAAACCGGATACCCGAAATTCGAATTGAAACTGATCTCTATTAAGAGGAACCGCACCGAACCAAACCCGAAAAAATACCCCAATGGATTCTAAATCCGTATATCCCAAAAACCGAACCTGAAACGAAAGTGAATGCCTACCCGATATATTTTTGTTAAATTTAGACATTTTTATATTCTTTCCAAACCCAAATCGAAAAACAATGATACATGAATGAATCAATAAAACCTAAAACCCGAAAGAGCCGACCTGAAACCTGATGGCCAGGCCTCAATGATCTTGAGATCTAAGAAGTGTGTAATTGTAGAACTTACAACAGCACCAGTGTCCATGTGACTGATATCAGCAGTAACACCAGGAGCATTTGCAACATCATAAAGATGAAGAACTGAAATCAAAGGATTCATCTTTGTCAACATAGCAAGAGGCTGACCAATTCCTCCAGCTGCTCCAAGTATGGCTACTTTGAATCCGGGTGATCCACCTTTTGCCCGACAATCCACCCGGTTCAAACCCGACTCATCACTCATCTAACAGACCAAATCATCAAAATCAGAATCAAAACCAAAAAAAGCCAAATTTTTGAAATAAGATAATCAATCAAATTGAACCTGATCAAGGTTAGGAGGATTGAGATGAGCAGAGATTCTCGCTATACGTTCCATAATTGATTCAATTGAGGTCTGTATGCGATCACAGCGACGAATCGAGATAAAAGGGAGAATTTTATATCAAGATGATGTGACGTCAAATTGGATTGAAGTATTGGGAAGCGTGAAAAGGACAGAGCTTTATCTTCTTCTTACCTTGACGTCTTCTATAAGATAATTATGTAATAGATACAAATGAATAGTAATTCCAAAAAAGGAAAGAGAACTGTGTGATCCGAAGAGAAGACGCGAAACAAGGCAGCGATCTTCGAGGATTTTTTACCTTATAATTTGTTTCTCTTTGTACCTCGTTTCAACATTTGAATAATGTTTTTTTCTTTTCTTTAGACCTAGTTCTATGGGATAATCTTTATAAATCAATATTTCATCCGCTAAGATCCATGGTGGGACAAAGATCACTGGTCCAATTTTACATTTGAATGACTAAATTAATTTCTAAATGTTAAATTTAAGTAATCAACATAAATGATCAAAATTGTAACATTCAAAAATAACGTTAAGTTTTTTGGTCAACATTATACCACCACTAAGTGGCTCATTAGCTAAGTTCCTACATAATATACGCAATATGATTCGATTCCTAAATATGTAAGTGCACCTGTCTTTAGTGGACTTACCACCTACCACTAGAGTAAATGCTACTTACACATTAATGTTAATTTAGTCTATTTGAATATCTAGAGTCATGTGGTTTTTATATGTTTTTATATGTTTGTACTTTTATCCTATATGGCACCGGGATGGATATGAGAACAAACAATAAGAATGAGAACGGTAAAAAAACGGTAAAACTCAAAATTCCTAAAAGCAGGAATAATATAGGTACTGGAAACATGTTCTAAGAAATAATATATATAAATCCTATAGAATATCAATAAAATTCTAAAAGTCATACATAAATTCCAATAAAAAAAGATAAAACTAATCAATAATCATTTAAATAGTTCATTTTTCAAATCTGGATCATCTAGTGAAAGGCCTTCTAATTCCAAAAACCTGACACCTTCCACGTAATCAAATTTATCTCTACCGATATCCCATATTTTGGTCCTTTCGTCGTCAAAATTTATTGATAAAAGACGAAGATTGTTGTGGATGTAAATCAATTCTTGAACACGACTTGGATTCAACATGTTCCTCCTCAGTGACGGAATGAATGAGTAAGTACTCCAATTTTGTTTACAGCAAGAAGATGAAGTAGGTTGTCCAAGCAACTTAAAAGCCAAAGTTTGGAGAAGAGGAGTTTGAGTACCAAAGTTAGCCCACCAATTCTTGGGCAGGATCTTCAAAAGGACCACTCATCATCGAGAATAATGTATACTAACTCATGACTCTAGTGTAATCATCGTCATTAGTATACAATCTTCGAAAAAACTTCCTCCTCTCAGCAGATATTTCTGCGATCCTATTTTTAGAATCCTCAGTTAACCGTGTATCACTATAATAACTACAAAATAAAAGAAGAAAATAAAACAACATAAGCTAAGAAAAAAAAGTGGCATTTCGTTGAAGCAAAATCATAATAAGCATCATCGGTCATATGTTAATAATAATAGAAAAAAAACTAATACAAATAAGACAACTAAGTCAAATAATGATAGTGATATACAATTCATGATCAATGACTTTCTAAAAGGTTCACCATACTAACTTACTTTTATATAAAAATAAATAATACATTTGATATAGAAATGAGCTAGACAATGGAGAAGAGTGTTATTCTTTTTCCCTCTAGCCACCAAAATTCCATAAACCGCATCACAAGTTCCAGTCACTAAAAGTGTTTTTCCCTTGTAGATCTCAATCTTCACCATCTCAATCATATAATCCCACATGTTATATACCAAGTGAAGATATGGCTTATCGCCGTCATAGAATCAGATCATGTCATATGTAGGCCTTGTGAAATCTAGAATATAAGAAACTTTATCCCACCACTGTTCATTCAAAACATCCTCTTTACAGGAAGATCAATCATCACTTATGACCATGACTTGAAGAAACCTTTTAATAAGCTTCAGTTCTTAAGCATCATAATAATAGAAGCAAAACGAGTATCAACAATTAAAAGCAATTTAAGAGGGGAGAACTTGTTAAAAATTGATAATCTCATATTATGGTTCATAATGAAATGTTTGATTGTGAGAGCATCATCACCGATGATTTTTATCCAACTGTTCTTATCATACACATCATGGTTCCTTTCCACATTCTTTGTTGCACAAATGTTCTTCAATGTAGGATTAAGAGTGTGGACAACATATGGTGTCCAATAAATGTGAGAAAACAGAACTTCAATAAACTCTCCAGCTCCTTTGTAATTTGCTACATTATTAGTTATGATTTGCACAACATTCTCATGACCCTCCACCTTGATAACTTCTTCCATCAAATCGGTAATAAAAAAACTTATCTTTCACTTCACCAAAACAATTCACAGCCTTCAGAAACATAGGACCACTTCCAGAATTAGCCATAAAATTGATCAAAGGTTTTCTTGTAGGTTCACTCCAACTATCTGTCATAATCCTCACTCCTATTTCTTTCCATGTTAATTTAAGTGGTTCAACATGGGTTTCCTCTTGCTATTGTAAGGTCGTTTTGAGCTTATTATAACCAGGATGTACATAGCAATCAATTTTGTTGGCATCAGAAAACTAAAACAACATATGATAATGTGGATTCTTCGCAAGATTAAATGACAAGCCTCAAATATAAAAAATTCTAGCAATTTCTTGATCGAGTTGGTCCCTCATTTCAACACCAAACATTCTAGCTACATGTGGCAGGCTAGGATTTCTTTTATTAGACAAAGCATTTGCTTCTTTTTAAGATTCATATAGAAAAAGAATTTCTCCAGGACCGTACTTATTTTTTTGCTTCTCAAACTCTTCCTCTAACTTGCGCATTTTAGCTCTAGCACTCATAGTTTCTTTTTTACATAGAGAAACACCAACATTCTTAAATCCAAGGAGATGTGCTTTGATTCAAAAATAAAATCTAGTACGTATTTCCTTATATTTATTGCACTAAAATTTTCATGTTCCTTCCACTACTCCTACTTTATCAAGTTTAGTCACATAACTTCACAATGGAGCTTGTCCGAGTAGATTGCTCTGATTTGATCCACCATAATTAATAGGATTACTTTATTCTTAAGACATCACAGCCGATGAATCAAAACCTACAAACATCAAATATAAACACAAATTAGAGTAAACATGAATCATGATGTACAAGTACAAGTACAAGTTAAGCCATCTACATATAAGTCAAATAAGTATTGATCACGTACCTTGCGATTACATTGATGACAACAGAAACTAAACACGTTGTCTTGTGACTCACTTCACAACTAGGTAACTTGACAATGATGAGACGACGATGATGATGACTCAACTATGTAACGATTCAATTAAGTAATGATTCAGTTAACACGATATTGATTTGGAAATACATCTAGGCTTAACTTTTTCTTTTTTATTTATTTGGAAATTTTATTTTTACTCATATAAATTTCTAATTTACACATTAAACATTCACAAAATGTTCTCGTAGTTATAATGTACTATACCCATAAAATACTCCACATCCCTGATTCTCAAACATGATGAAGATGTCTCCACACAGTCTCCATGACAACCTTGTTCCTGAAACTACCCTAAAATATAAAACACCGCTTCAATGTTGTCACCGTAAGAGATTTTGTCATGAGTTGTGGTTTCATTTCACTTTGTAGGGTTTCATTCATCGATTTTTGGATAGATTATTTTGAGTTTTATTAAAAAACTTAGCTATCTATATTAGTGTGTTTGTGTCATTTAACTTTTCTCTTTTGAGATTTTTTGAGAAAATATTCTCGTTCTACACCAGATTTTTTGTATTTTATTATTGTAATTTACTTTTGTTTATTAATGTATAGAATCTTAGTGAAAACAGAGCCAGTGAACATTTTGTAGACCAATTATTTAGATCAATATGAATTCTATTTTCGAATGACATATCCTTTTTGTTTACAAACTTTTCTTTTGTTAAAGTTTTCTTCTTGAATTTTTGAGGCAAACTACTTCATATATATATAGAAGTTAAAGACATGCCGATAATATCACTCCTTCAACACTTAGAAGAGCTCCACTTCACCAACGATAGACATTATTCTCCTTTGTGGAAGGGGACATTAGTTAGATAAGATTTTTTGTACCCGAAACATCTTTGAGATAGGGATATGGTGGGGACGGTACCAAAACGTTTACGAGAAGGTGGGAACGACAACTCTAATAGAGACGGCGTGACGAAATTATGGGAACATTTCTCTTTTTTTTACAAACAAAAAGTAAAATGAAAGAGAATAAAGAAAAATTGGATACAGGTAGGATTTTAACCTTAAATTCTTTATTGCAACCATCTTCACTCATGCCTCACAACTGGGTTTGTCTTTTCATTTTCATCACCAAAAACACTTTATTCATTTCTCCTCACTTATGCCTCCAAGTTATGGTTATAAGTGGAGTATCTTTTAAAGGTATTTTAAAGGTCTCATAGATTCTGCGACACTCATAAGCCATGCCTTCATTTGGTATATTAGATGTGAGATTCTATGATTAAAAAGGCAAATTATGAGACCTTTAAAAGAGAAAAATGTCCAATGTTTAAAGATAGACTTTTCTACAATGTTGTTTATGAGATCTTAGTTGATCGTTGGGCAAAATATATGATTTTAAAGTATATGACTTATTTTTCTTTTAGTTTCTTGTCAAATATGTAAATTTTGTTTTATGTATAGTAGATTTAGAATGATGAATGGCTATGTGTTGATCCAGTAAGAACTACTCCACATAGAGATAAAGACGTATCGATTGAGAGAGGAAAGTGTTTTCAAAAATTGTTTTCAAACACTAAAGATTATCTTAAATTTTTGGATATCATGATGAGTTTTCCTTTTGAGGATTTAACATGCATTTCTATGATGTTTACAATGGAACTTAAGAATTGTTGGGCTAACTTTGGTGCTTGACTCCCCTCTTATAGATTTTGGCTTTTAGGTTTGGACAACCTAGTTCATCTTCATGTGTTATGAACGTAATTGGAATACAGTCATTCACTCACTTATAAGGATAAATGGAATGCAAGTTGTGCTCAAGACCTAGTTTCATCCACAAAAATTTATGAAGGAATTCCGATCAATATGAAGATGTAGGATGTTGATGGAGATGATTTTGATTCTTTGGAAGACGTGGGATTTTTGGAGTTTGTAAGCCTTTTACTAGATAAGCCAGATTTGAGAATGAGTTGTTCAATGATTAGTTTTTTTTCTTTATATTATTTAAGATATTATATTTTAGTGTTTTTTTATTGGTGAGATTTATGATTTGACATTCTTATATTCTTCAAGTTGATTTGGCTCGAGCTTTTTGTTGTATCGTTTGGTCTACATAATCTATATAGAAGAACCATGGGATCCTACAATCCCAAACCTTTGTATTGGCCACACACCAATGAGATGTTTGTCACACCTCCCCCCATTCCCCTCCAATCGTGCGAGCTAAAATTTAAAGTCGTGTATTAGATATCGGATCAGTTCCATAATAATGTATATAATACCTAACTGTATATAATTATATCAAGTGTTGGATCTGAACGCATGAAAATGAAATATTTGACAAAGAGATCCCTTGCCATTAACTTCATCAAAGAGATCCCTAATACAATTAACTTCCATTTTAGAAGATATATTAATCCACTAAGTTCATATCTCAAAAAGATTAGAATCTATTTTTAAATCTTCTTCGCATATGAAAGTTAGGATATAACGAAAAATAGTATTTTTGATTAAGTGATTAAGTGTCAATTTTAATAACTTTCTCTTCTTGAAATTGATTATAAAGAATCGTGTTATCCCATGTAATATTATTTGGAATAAAAAGAAGATTTTTAGGTTATGCTTCTAATTTTGACTTATTTCTATGACAAGATTTTTTGTAAATTCAAGAGCGTCAAATTTAATTCGATGTTTGTCAACTTTGAGATTATACTAACAAGAAAAACAATAACAAATATGCCATCCAAAATGGAACCAACTTTCGATTTTTCACCATTGTTTATCGATATGAACATCAAAAAATAATTGACATCAAATAAATGTTTCAAAATTGCTTCAAGTTTTTTATATATATTAAGCTGGTCGTTTGTTCAACCATTACACTAATCAATTCAAACAATTATTTTCGTTAGAAAATCTCAAATTAAATGTACGATTTTTACTTTCTATCTAATACACAGACAATCTAGGTCTTTGATTTTATGGGGCATATCCCCATTTATGATGAAAAAGCAAAAAATCACAAATAAAAACATAAGACAAAAACCAACCCATGAGACTCAAAAGCCGACACATATTGTCTTTAATGACAAATATTTTGGATACCAAAAGGTAAACATATCGAATCTCTCATATAATTTAACAAATAAAATCCAAAAAGGAAGATTAACTTTTCATCATTTGTCTAAAATCTTACCTAATCCTTTTTGTTTCCAAACACAAAAAGTTGTTCATCATTCTATATTCATTTATCAATAATTAAATTAATAAATCTGAATTCATAACTCAAACTCTTCAAAGATTAAATAATATCATGTGGGATTAAATTAAATAATATATTATAAACTTTGTTTGACATTCGAATGACTATTCCTCACTTTTTTTCTTTTAAGATTCTACTTAGTCTTTTTTATATCATTTATATTTACGTTAAAAAATTAAACTTGTGAAAATTTTGGGTATATATTGCAACATCAATTTCATTTACGTGAATCACTTTCTCATGAACTATTTATTAATCTTATCTTTAAAATATGATCTTTATTATATTACATTTAGTCTTAAAATATTGACGAAAATCTCTTTTTCTTTTTAGTCAACACTGGCCCATTCTCTTAAAAATTAATAATATCAGGAATAAAATTAAAAGTCTGCATACTATTCTAATTGGTTTTGAATATATCAAAAATTAATATATTTATTTATGGCAAGATATTCAAAATCTTAATTGCTACATTAGAATAAGGACTTATTTCCAAATATTATAACTTTCATATATCTTTTTTCATTAAAAAATACATCAATATATGGAATTAGTTTCTGGTCAAGCTATTAATAAATTTCTATAAGAGACACACATTTATAGCTTTTATAAAGTGTACACGTTTTTGTATCACATTAGTCATATTATAGAAAACTTCCAAATTTGCATATCTTTCTAAATTAATTTTATATAATTTCCAAAAATAATTGATAAATCATATAATATATTTGATTCTCCCTCTCTTTATTTTTTACATATATGTACTGACTCTTTGACTAGTTTCAACTCAAACCTATAATACAAAAAAAAAAAAAATGAATCATCGTCTTCCCGGAATAATTAGTCCACTTGGTTACATTACGGCTGATCCAATTCGAATCTCCGCTAAGCCTTCGTCTTCGGTTTACTACAAAACCATAATTAACCATTTGAAATCCTTAACCGGAATTGAAGTTTTACCTGGGCTTACCACTGAAGAAATCTTAGCCGTTGAAACTTCTCGTGGTTTCTCTTTCCCTCACGATCTTCGTTCGATTCTCCAAACCGGTCTTCCGGTTGGTACTAATTTCCCCAATTGGCGAACCGAATCGAACCGGAATCATCTTCTTCTTCCTCTTACACATCTCTCTAAACTCGTAATCAGAAACGGATTCTGGGTCGATACTTGGGGAATCCGACCCGAAAACGACGATGAGATTTTATTAATCGTGAAGAAATTAACCGAATCCGCTCCGGTTCTGGTCCCGGTTTACGGCGATGTTTATGTTCCTTCGACGGATTTATCGGAAAATCCAGTGTTTCAAATCGACGATGACAGAGTTAGGGTTTTGAATTGTGATGTGGCGATGTTTCTTCAAGGAATTGGAAGATCGGAATTTCCGACGGAGAAACGATTAAGGAGACGACGGAAGGTGGAGTTTTGGAGTGACGTGGCGGAGAGAGGAAGGTTTATTGCGCGTGACATCACGCGCAGTTGGTGGAGCGCGTTGGCTTGTGAGAAGTTAAGGACGTGTTTGGACGAAGCGTTTTGGAAGTTAAAGGAAGGAGGATGGACGGAAGAAGAAATTCGAGATATGATGTTGATGAACGGTGGGGATGAAGACACGTGTAATCTAGCGGTGTGTAAAGAAATCTCGCAGGATGTGGTATTTGCGTTTGACAATGACACGTGTACGGTCGAAATTGATCATCGGAAACACGTAGAAGGGCCCACATTAAGACATCTGTTTACTTTATGATCGTCGGATCAGCTAATTGTGATGAGTTGAGTTTATAAAGTTGTCTAAATTGCTAAACTGTTAAAATTCAGTAGCTTAATAGAAATGCACATCTTAATATACTACCATTTAATCTCTATTAAATACCCATTTTATTCTTTTTATTTTCTGTCAACGTCATAGTATATTATATCAAAATTTAGCAGTACAAAATAAGGAATTATCCGGTATCATAAGATGTCTCATGAGCATTCCTAACAAGAAAATCAGTTTTATGATTCAGGCATCTTAGAATAATAGAGAAGGTAAATTAAAAACTCAGTCGCGCATACTCTTCCTAGTATAGAAGAAAAGCAGGCCAGCACCATTTCACAATCCGTCGAGAACTTCACCTCTCTAATATTCTGCATAATCAAAGACTCTATAGCTAAAGAACAGCTTCGACTTCAGAATGAAAGGCAGACAGAATTCGATGAACACTCCTAGCTCCCATAAGAATTCCTTCCATTGAATCTGGAAAACAAAACAACCCTAAATTGGTATTATGGTTTGTACTCTTCCAGGAAGCGTCCACAAAATATTTATATTCTGTGAAACTGAGATTAGTTGTGGATGGGAAAACCCATGGAGCCTTCGTAAAGGTCGTCATGGCTACTAAAGAGAGTCTATAAACCTCTAACTCTTTCAGAGCTAGGGACCATTCCTTAAAATCAGTTTCCGCCTGTAAAATTATTATACGCGGATCCACCATTTTATTTGAAAAAAATGATCATTTCGTGCTTTCCATAGATACCATATAAACTAGGGAAATATCTGGAGTGCATCTACATCCGGTAATCTCTAAAAGAGGTATTCCAGATTGTACCAAATAGATGTCCTGGGAAATACATTTACCGCAGATGGGATATTTGATAATGCCCAAATTTGTACTGCTGGAGGGCATTCAAAGAGGACATGATTTATCGTTTCCTCCTCTGCACCACATTGGGAACAATGGGTATCACAATTAATACCATGCTGATTCAAATTATATTTAACGGTAGTGCTGCGTGATAGAGCTTGCCACAGAAAATGTTTGATTTAATTGGGGCAAGTTGTTTTCCAAATTTTATTATGTAAAGCTTGAAAGTTCGGCCCAAATTGTCCAAAACCAATAAGTGAAGCCATTTCTTCAGATTGGTAGCCAGATTTGACCGAGTAGCATCCCGTCTTAGTATAATGTCAACCCCAATAATTGTCGAGAGTAAACTTGATTTTTGATCAAGTCATCACTAAATGGATCATTAATTGGATCCAAAATCTGATCCATATTCTAGAAGAACTCTCTACACTTTTAGGTGTCATTC
>OVBA01002896.1:0-31087 GCA_900406435.1 Lepidium aucheri
GAGACGAAGACGAAGACGAAGACGAAGACGAAGACGAAGACGAAGACAAAGACGAAGACAAAGTCGAAGTCGAAGAAGATGAAGACGAAGACGACGAAGACGAAGTCGAAGAAGACGAAAACGAAGACGAAGTCGAAGTCGAAGAAGAAGAAGACAAAGACGAAGAAGAAGAGACGAAAGAGAAGACGAAGACGAAGAAGAAGAAGACGAAGAGAAGAAGAAGGCGACGGAGAAGAAGAAGAAGAAGAAGAAGAAGAAGAAGAAGAAGAAGAAGAAGAACGAAAGAGAAGATGAAGAATAAGAAGAAAAAAACGAAGAAGAAGAAGAAACGTCTTCAAATTTTTTTAAAAAAAAACTATTTTTATCATTAATGTAAAATTGTGTGTTATTTGAGTAATTTTTTCAAAGAAAAAAGAAAAAAAACAGATTACAACCTTCCGAATAAATATCATGTACTTATGTAACCCCACCCTGCCTTTAACATAAAAGTTCCAGTAATGTTGGTACTCTTATTAAGTAAAATGCAATAAATCCAATGTAGCTAATTTATGATACTTGAGGTTGTCGAATATGTTTATGCACTACTATGAAAAATTGATATCATTTATCAAATCTTTAATCTATACACAAATTAAAATATTTGGATATATAAAGAAAAATACTTTTTTCTGTATATGTATAATAATTAACATATTTGTGCTGTTTCATAAAGCCATATGTGAGTTAAAATAAAGCTATGTCACAAGTAAATTTTTGATAAAATTATGATAATATATGCTATACTAGTATATTATGATGCTAAAGTCAATATATTTTGTTAGCGAAACTATAATTTCATGTAGTCCTGACCATTTGGATTTTCGGGTCAGATTCGGATCGGGTTTTTTCGAGTCCGATTCTTTTGGGTCCAAAATTTTATATATATAAGATCCGTCACTATTTTGGTTCGATTCTGTGTCGATTCTATTCGAGTCCAAGTTGGTTCAGGTCCTAATTTAAGGAACCAAAAATTGTCCGAATATTTAAATACCCTAAAATATCTAAAAAAATCTAAAAAATACAAAAAGAAATACCTAATAATACCATAAAATATCTAAAAATGCTGAAAAATATCTTTGAATACCCACACATTCAATTTTTTTGAAAATATTTAAAAATACCAAAAAATACTCATAGAATACTCTATAGATACCTAAAAATGCTATAAAATCAGGTCTTTGGGTACCCGTTCGGTTCCCGGTTCGAGTCCAGATTCAAATCTGGTTCTTCAGATCCTAAATTTTTGAACCCATTTGGGTATTTAAATATTTTGGGTTTGGGTCTTCCTTTTTGAGTCGGATCCAGGTTCAGATCCTTAGATCCAGTTTTTATGCTTAGGCCTTATTTCATGCACCAAAAAAGATTTACTTATAATATTTTCAGCAAAAGAAAGTTTGCTTTCCGGTTTTTGAGCAAAAAAGCTTTTTACAATATTTTAAATGCATTTACAAAATATAGTTTCTTACAGTTTTTTGAAAAGCATGTGAAACTCTATAAACTAAATACGTAAAGTAATTACTTTATAAATCTTTCTTTCTGTCGTCTCGTTTTGCATTTACTAAAATGAAGGAGAAACACAACGTTTAGTTACATAAGCCGGAGAAAACTGATTAATTTACATAAGCAAAACCCTAAAAAGGGAAGCAAAAGATTTTAACACTAGGTAAGGCTAATTAAAAGATTCCTTTCAAAAAAAAGAGTCTGAAAAGTAGCCTGAACCCGAAAATCGAAGCTTCCACATAATGCAATTGAGTCAGTGGATAATGAATTCTCCTATTGCGAATAAAGAGTACCTCACAAATAATAAAACAAAGCTTTTGCACAAAAGAAAGGTTCGGCAATATATTCTGGAGAAGACGAGATCGATATCAAACGTCACAAAAGACAAAGTTGACCAGATAAATGCCTAGACAAAAACCAACATAAGACCAGACTTCGATCTAAATCTTGGAGTAGAGACAAGGAGCAAAACGACCATAAACCAGAGAAAATCGAACTCAAAAAGAACTGCATTAGATCGAACCAGACTAGATATCATAAAGATTCTCGACTAGGAGCAAACTAACTAATCAAATCTTACGAACCTTCATTAACTTTAACCAAACTAGCAAACTAAACACTTAAAACTAGGCTGAAGCTACAACTAAGGATGAAGGTGCGAAATGAATGTCACCAGAGAATGAGATCGGAAGCAACAGAGAACCTCCATGATCCTCACGAGCTCCAACGAAGAGAAACATGAGGCTAACCACATCCAAGAGCTAAGAGTCTCTAAACAATGGATTTAAACCTTGAGATCTACAACCCACAAAGGCCACAAAGATGCGAACACGGACTCATCTCCTTCCTCCGCCGCAACTCACCTTCACAAGATGACCACTACACGACAGCTATGTGCCCTACCGGCAAAGACAAGACAAAGAGGGTCAACACTGGTTAAAAACACAATGTCTAATTTTTAACACTTAAATGATAAATTGGATATACAAGATTTTAAATTAGAAATTCGGTAGAAAATATAGAAGAAATAGATATTTAATCACTTGATTAAAGATACTATTATATAGTAAGTTTATTAGTTTTATAGATAAAGTGTCTAAATGGTAACAACTAAATCTAGTTGAATGTAGCTGAATCTGAAATTTAGCTGATTTTTATTTTACTTTTTCGGTGGGATCTCAGTAAATTAATGAAAATCAAATGGTAACAAAGAAATCTGACTGAATTTAGTATAATTTAAAACACTAGTTTAATAAGAAAATAAATAACATTATGCTTGTAAACAACTTAGTTTAATAATAATTATTAAAAAAATTTAACTAATACTTACTCTCTCCGTTTCACAATAATTGTCGTTTTAGGATTATTTTTTTGTTTCAAAATAAGTGTCGTTTTACATTTACGATGTAACTTTTAGCATAATTGTCTAATTTAACCTTATTATTAACCAATAAGAAAAAAAGAATATCAAAAGTCAACAAGTTTTTAGGAGTATAATAGAGGGAGTATAAGTTAAATAATAATTAAGAATATCATATAAAAATCTCGGAATCCTTTGGCCATTTAATGACTTGAAAATTTAAATGGACGCAAATTTATTTTTGTCCATTAAAATCTCGGAACCCTTTGGCCATTTAATGACTTCCCAATTTGGTTGAATATTCTCTGTTAAGCTTTGATAAGAAATGGTAAAAATATTCCAAGTCAACTTCGGTTGTTTTCGAAGTCAATGTTCCAATCTCTTTCTTGACGCAAGGATTCCGAGAGACGATGTTAAATGATAATTATATAATATGGGCAGGGTGCGATAGTTAGATAATAAATATAGAAAAATGTTAAGAAATTTTGTAGCAGTTAACGATGTGAATGTTATGTGATATTTGCTTATTTGGAGTTCTCTTTTATTTTTATCTTTATTTTGTTAAAAGTTCTCTTTTATTTTTATTTTGGTATCTTATACTTATCTGTTAACATATTTTTCAAAGTGTGTTCTATGTTAAGAAACCTTTTTTCTTTTTTTCCTTTCCGTTATTGTGAAACCTCCCTTGCTCCTTAGGAGTACAGTTACCAGATAAACTTGTATTGCTTACATGTTAAATATTAGTGTAAATATCTCGTTTGTTATCGTTTAATTATCAGCTAAATATATTGTTGTATGTTAAGTTAACCCTTAGAGATATATTTCAAGATTATATGGTGATTACTTACAACTCTGTTTTCCCCAAGGCAATCTTAGCATCCTAAAACCATTTTGATTAGATGCTAAGGCAATTTTTCTAAATAAATTGACTGCGTTGTGCTTTAGCATTTCTAAGTGATCTCTCTTAATTGTTGAATTTCTTTTAAATGGCAAATCAAGCTAAGTGTAGATCCCTTTCACGTTTTCTGTCCACTTCAATCTAATATGTTAACTTCCATCTCATACATAATTGCGTTAGCATGTAATTAACATGATTCCAGTTAAAAATATTTAAAAAGATACGTGAGAGTGTTATAAATCGCAAAAAAGTAATTCGAGAAATAACTGCTAACATTGAAAATGTAGTTCGAGTTATATGATAAAAGGTTACAATGACAACATTATCAGATTTAGCACTTTTGAGAACAACCTTATCAGACTTAATAGAAGAATTTTAAACATCACAATGCACATGAAAATTAGCTGATATAAGTGGTTAACTTAAGTGCTGACATTCAAAACTTAAGAAACAAACAGAATAATTGCTAAAATATCTAATGGTATCATATAATATGAGATACAAGGGCTAAGAGCAGATGTGCTTAATCACCACACAATAAGGCCTTCTTAAAAGTTAATTAGAATGATATCATATAATATGAGATGCAGGGGCTAGGAATAGATGTACTTAAGACTGATCCAAATGGTGGACCAATTAATCAGCTTACAACGAAGGAGGCTTCCGAGGGTTTCACGATTTCAAAGAGATTACGGTCGTGAAGTGGAGAGAAGACAAAACGAAACTTTAGAGTTATAAGTTAGGCACTGCTCAGGAAAAATAAAATAAAACTTCTCGCATTCTTGTTTGCTTCTAGACAGCATTTATATGTAATAATATTTTATTAAAATGACAACCACTCGAAAATGTTTGAAGTACCGAACAAATGTTCTAAAATAAACCTAGTGTCAGAGATAGTAATGCATGCAGATAACATACACCAAATGATTTCTCTCTCCCAACATAGGGGCAATTCGGTCCAATATATGTTGAACAAATTGCTATGATAATAGGCCTTGCTACACAGCTAATTACGATAATGAAACAGTTATTGGGCCAAATTGTTGTATTAAATATTGATGATTTTGTTCTTTAATGTATTTGAGTATATACATATCTAGATGAAATAAATTATTGATTTTATATTCAATTATCACGATTTAAAACTTATATTGTTGATCCAAAGTTCCAAACCATTTTAGCGTATGATTTATCCTTCTAAACATCAATTTTAAATAAGAAATCAATTAATGTGATTTTGGGTATTGAAATTTATTAGAATTCGTTTGATAATCTATATGAATTATTTATATTTAATTTGAGAAAAATATGAAAATTTAGAAAACTAGATCTAGCAAGTTTATCTTTAGGTATAAAATCTAATACCCGAAACCAGAATTAAAATTGACATGTATTAGAAGAATCGAACCCAACAAAATACATATATAGGTTCTAATTCTATGTACTCAGAAAACCGAACTCAAACACAAAGCCAAAACCAAATCAATAATTGAGTGGGTACCCAAAATATTTATATTAAATTTTAGAGTATTAGATTTTTTTCTATTAAATTATTATTAATTCTTCATTTTATATAAAAAGTTATAACAAATTTCACCTTAAACATATTTTTAAAGGCACTTATAAACCATAAATTGATTTTACCCTATACTTTATAACATGTTCAAAATGAAAATGTCTCCCCCTTTAATATGTAAGATACACTTTTAATAAAATAAAATGTTATGAGACAAAAAATGTAACTCATTATTTTTCTCGTTATTTCGAATAAAATTAAATCAAAAAAATTCTCTCCTAGTCATGTGAAATAAAATTTATTTCAAAAATTTCTATTTTGTAATTATTATGAACAAAATTAAATATTTTTTTTCTTTTAAATGTACGGATCCCAACACAAAAAGGAAAGATAAAGTGAGTGGAGATGATTTCGATCACCAACGACTCCGATGAACGACGAAAATCGTAGACGTTTATCGATTAAACGACAGAAATCCAGAGATCGGTTGTCCAAACAGTCATCATTACGGAAATTTGTCAAATCATGAAAAGGACTGCCAATATTTTAAATGTTCATGCCCTAAACTAGATTACAGTTACATTAGGTCAATCACAGGTATATATTCTCACTTTGTTTATAAGTATCACTAACCTTTTTTGTTTACTTTGTTGTATTGTTTTGACTATCCTACGTATTTACAATATTTGCAATAAGTAATTTTGTAATTAATAAATAAATAATTAAATGATTAAAAAAAAAAGAAAAAAAAAAGATCGAATGAGAAATTTACCTTCTCCTTGTCGTAGGAATGCTGACACAACTTTATTAAACGACGTTTTTACAAATCGTAGACTATTTGAAAAAGAAATGTAATTTGTAAATATATATATATATATATATATGTGTGAATAATCGTAGACTATATATATTTACATTTAAATTTAGGAATTTGTATATGTATTTGTACCTTTATCCAATTTTATTAACTTTGAAATTATGAATTTGAATAACTTGGAAACTGAATTATAAGCAATATAATACCATAATACTGTATATAAAGAAGAAAATTGCAATTATATTATATATAATATTGTTATGAAACGATGTATATATTCCTTGTATTTTTTAAGATTTGTAAGTTATAACTAACTTAGGATATGGAAGTTACAAAAATCTAGGTTTTAACATATTAATGCATAAAACACTAATTATCATATGTTAATTGGCTTAAAACAAATGTAAAAATAAAAATAAAAATTTGTAGGGTATGTAATACTAATTTATGTGGAAAACAACCAAAGTATAATTATTTGAAATTTTTGTACTATTACTTACTTTATATAACTATGTTTAAATTTAAAATGTTTTGTTTTAGCACCCAACCCAAAAACATTTAGTGTCAAAACCCAAATTTATTAGTATATTTGTTCTTATCAGAGTTGGCACAATAGAGATTTGTTACTTTAGTAGGTCGAATCTTCATTTATGAATATGTTTGTAAGATGAGAACAACAAAGATTATCAAGAAAAGCTCTTTTAATTGCCTAAGCTAAAAATCCGCATCGTTTGGTTTCTCCTCTTCTGTAGCTCTGGTTTTTCTCCATGCCAAAGAATGATCTCTCTTAAAATGACTCTCTATTTATAGTTTCGAACCTCCTATTCTTCTTGATAAGATTTAGGTCTTATCTCTTATCTTTGATGAATTTTATGGTGATCCCTAAAATATTCCTTGAAAATTTTGGGTTTCATTCTTTTGGTCCGAAATGGGTCTTCCTTCTACTTGGTCAAACTTGGTTATGCTGATGGATTTCAAGGACAAAGTCCACCTCCAATAATTTTCCTCCCAATTCGATGACTAAAATGGTTGAAATGATTGAATTTTGAATTTCTCAATAATTTAGTTTAACTTTGACTACTGTTTTGGTCTTAATTTTCTTCTCTTCCCTTCTTTTGGCTTGATGGATCTTCACAAGTATTGTTGGACTTTTTATCTTAACCCATCAAGAGAAAAAATGAAACATTCCTTTTCTTTCTTTACCCCAATATAAAAAGAGTTCTTACCTTCTCTTCTCACTTTTTATTCCATCAATTTTTATCTTCTACTCTCTCTTTGGCAGGTTGACATTGGTGGCTCGGTGGCGACATTTTCACGAGTCCAACATTGGTAGTTTGGGTGTGGCTCGGGATTGGCATCTCGGTGGTGGTTACTTCCCTAGTTCAACATCGGTTAATGGGTGCGGTTTGGTATTGCGAACACGTTTGGTGGAGTTGTGCGGGCTATCATCAGCTTGGTGGATTTGGTTCAATCATTACTGGTCTGGCTCAAAGTTACTTACACTTAGCGGATTTGGCGAGAGAGACTTGATGGGGTCGGTTAGGTTTTTATGACTTGGCGGTGAGACCTAGTTCTTTGCTTCTTCAAGACTGATGGCTTTGTTAGTTAGAAAAGCTTCAAAGTTCAAACGGGTTCGGCACGATAACAACATACTTGTTGTGGTTGACTCTTCAATGGGTTCAACGTGGTTGGCTCCTCGATGGGTTCGGCGTGGTACATTTGGAGGCTTCGTGTGCTCTTATTTTCTCTTGTGGGTTTGGTGTGATGTCCTTTGTGAGATCCAGTCCGACTCGACGTTCATTGGCATTTAGTAAGCTTCAATTCTTCTCAGTCAAGGCTCAGATTTCGTCTCTTTTAGGTAACTAATTCTTCATTCTCTTCTCTACACTTTATTGGGTGCAGTATAGCTCTGGTAAAGTTATAGTTTTGGTAAACTTGATCTACCGTCATTCATTGATTTAAGTCCTTGGAGAGTTCCTGATTAGATTACGCATTTTCTCTAGTATCTCTGAGACTTAGTTATTTTATAATTCTATGCATCTTATTTTGGGTTAGACTCTTTAGCCTTTTTTGTTCTTATGAATATTTTCTTGCAGAATTAACTTCTATCTTTTACTCCTAGATTCCTCAGAGAGTTATTATGTCTGAGCAGTCAGGTTCGTCAGGATCGAGTGGGAGATATTCATCGCCTAAATCATCATCTTATTTTGGTTCGTCGTTGAATTTCGGAACGACAGGTATTGAGATTGATGTGGTATCCAATCCTAGTGACTCTATCGTTGTCAAGCGCACTCTTCCTTTGAAGAAAACTCCTCGTCCGATTAAGGTTGGTGTTTGTAAACTTATAAAGAGGTCCGGGAAGATGTCTACTTTCATTCATCCATCAGCGAGAATGGGCAAACTCAGATAAGCTATGAGTCAGGACAAACCGGTTCAAAAGAGAAAACCTCACCTAGATGAAGATTCTCTGATTCCTTGGTTAATGATAAGGTTTGTTCTAATTGAGAAGAAAATCTCAATGTTCCTTGTTCTCGTATGACGTCTGATGATATGAACGCAATTTTCCGGTACCCCAATTCTACGACCACTAAGCTTAGAACCAGGAGAGCGATTTCTCGATGTCGTCCTTGGGACTCTTGTTCAGGATTCTTCTGCTTGTATGAGGATTAATTTTGAAATGTGGTCTTTGTTTTCTTTTGTCGAGTCTTCTTATCAAGTACTATAGGAGGCGTCAGATTGCCATTTCTCAGCTTACTCCGCCTACTATCAGCAATATGGTTACTTTGCTTGTGATTGGCTCTAAGTTTGGTTTCGACGTGGACTGTGGTATCTTTAAGTCTATGACTACAATTATGCCTAGCAAGGTTTTCAATGGGACCTCTTTTGCGACTATGAGGTATAACTGTGCTTTGTTAAGTGACAAGCCGTCTAAAATATTTGATAGAGAAGACCGTTACTTCTTTATTGAGATTAATAAAGCTTTGGTTTTGATGTTAATGTTGATATTAGGACTGTGTGGTCTCGCATTTTGTGTAGAGTTTTGATATTCTTTCTTCTGATGACTTTGAGGTCTTTTAATTTTGCTTATCTCTTCTATTCTTTGCAATTTGTCATTGTCTTACTATGGAACTATCTTTTGAGAACCTTGTTGTCTTCAGAAATTTTGAGAGATGGACTTGGTTTCGTGGCATAATATTCTTAACCAACACAACAATTGGGACATTCCCTGTATAATCTCAGGTTCTGTTCATTCTCTTGCAGATTCTCGACTTCTTTCCTTTGTTTATTTTTGTGGCTTTTTTCCAAGTTTAGAATTTTGGACAGCTTCCTGTAAAACAATGGGCGATGGTGATGGTGCTCCGAGTTATATGTCGAGCCTTGCAAAGAATCTCACTCTCATACAAAGTAGAGATAAGGGAAACGGGAAAGCGGTTGTTATTTCTAGTGATGATATTCATGTTGACCCGGTCCGAGGCGAGTCTTCCGAATTGGTTATTTCTATCCCGTGTTTGCCACTATGCATCTTTTGGTGCCCAATTTGTTGAGGTGACTATGTCTTCTACATTCGATCCTACTGGGGAGTCTACTGGGACTACTCCGAGGAAGAAAAAGGCGGATCCGAAATCTTCTAAGGCTATTGTTAGCGTAAGGATTGGTTTTTATTCACTATTTTAGAGCTACTTCTTTTGTGTAGATTTTGTTGCTTGAATCGTGTTGTGTTATGAATGCTTTATGATTATGATTTTTTGCAGGCCAGTGCTCCAAGATATTTTAGAAAAGTTGGAGAGAAGAGGGGACGAGAGGATCCATCACCCTCTTTACCGAAGAAGCATCGGACTCCTCTTTCTTTTGACAATTCCTTCACTTTCACTTATCCCGTCAAAACTTCCTCCGTTGTGACGGATCATGCTGGATGTATCCGTTTGAACATGTTCATTTGTCCTAATAGAGATGTTCTTCCTCCTATTGAAAAGATCTCTGAGATGGTTGCTTACACGTCGTTCTCTTATCACGCTCTGCAGGTACGAGTATAGCGGACTTATTCTTTTCTTTTCTTTTTTAAGAATAAAGTTTCGTACTATTTTTTCCCTTATTCATCTTTATTTGGTGTTTGCAGGCAATTGGTTATGTGAATGGTCAAAGAGTATGAGCAAATGTTAGCATATATGGAAGAACGTGAACCTCGTAAAGTGGATGTTGTGAATGCTCACAATAAGGTGTTGGATGAGCTGGCCATCGAGAAGAGGGAAATGTTGGATATGCAGGTTGCTTTTTTCAGGAAAGAAGTCACTTTTAGTAATGTGCTTTCATGGGCAGAACGGACCGAGGAGGAACTTAAGAAAGTCAGAACATCCACCGAACTGGGTAAATCTTGCATCTTGAAGGAGAAAGAGGATGGAGTAGTAGCGGTGGTGGCTCAAGTGTCTGACCAACTTGCTAAAGTGAAGAGTTATTTCGACAAGGAGTCTGAGGTTCGGGGTTTGCGTGCGCAATCGAACCAAGTTAGGGGAATCATCGATTTTCTTCTAATGCTTAGGGATTCTGAGATTAATGTTGTTGAGGCACTTATTGCGCAGTTCCAGAAAGATGATGACGCTTTCTCTTTTCTTCTGTTTATGAAGATAGCTCTCATTCGTCTGCTATATAAGGAGTCTTTATCCAGCATCATGCTTCTGACACTTTTGCATCTGGTCAACATGCTTTGAACATCGGTATTCTTTTTCCAGAAGAAGCCTCTGCGTTGAAGACCGTTTCCAAGTCTTAGTTTAAATTAGGATTTGATATCCGTTTTATCACCTTTTTTAGTTATTGTTCCTTTTTGTTTCTGGACACTATTTTCGGATGTCTTTTGGTAATCATGAATATGTTAATGTACTTTGAGATTTATTGATGTTTTATGATATTGGATAATATCTTTGCATTCTTCTACTTTGCATCTTTTTAAATTTTTTGGTATCTTCTTTTATTGTTTTGGAGATGGCCACTAACGTATTTGATCCGAACGCTAAGCGGATTCTCCATGTGTTAGTGACAGCTTGCAAGCAACGCTCGGCAAGAATTTTGAGTAATGATTTGCCGATTTGCACAAATTTTGACTTATCAGGGGCCATTGAAGAATTA
This sequence comes from Lepidium aucheri, assembly GCA_900406435.1. Lineage (NCBI taxonomy): Eukaryota > Viridiplantae > Streptophyta > Magnoliopsida > Brassicales > Brassicaceae > Lepidium > Lepidium aucheri. The sequence continues at coordinate 11,252 of OVBA01002896.1, forward strand.
TGATTGCGATGACAGCTTACAAGAAAAGCTTGACAAGATTAATTTAGTGGAACCAAGATTTTTCCATGAATACAAACAAGTTTTTCTTCAAAAGATGTGGAGATATCATCTCTTTTTTGTTATATAAACATAGATTGGCAAAGGCCCCAACGACATGCGTTTTCGAGGGTTTTCCATAAAATTATGTGTGCCATGAAAGCTTGCAAGCAAAGCTTGGCAAGATTTTTCCTTCAGACGGAAAATCAGAGATGCCACAGCTGAATTCACTTTGAGGGGTCTTTCCTTAAAACTGAAATTCTTATGGCAGCTTGCGAGCTATGCTCGACAAAAATTTGTTTCTTCTTACTTTGGCGATTGGCCAAAAAATCTTTAAATTTATTTATTAAAGTAGATGTACATCCGAAGAGGTTGCCTACATACCTCATAGGGATCAAGTCAGATCGTAGTTTGCTTTACAAAAAGATTGTTTACTCAGAGAAATATTTGCGTCTTGTGAGAGAATGCCTACTTACCTTGTAGGAATCAAGCTGAATCGTAGTTCTTTTTTTTAATATTTACAAAGGGAAGCGATTTAGGAAGGGAGGAAGACAAGTGGTAGAATCTTTTGAGGTTGATGGAGTTCTATGACCGTGGTAACATCTTGCCTTTCAAAGTGTCAATTCTTAAACTCCTAGCGTCACGATCTTTGAGATCAAATACGGTTCTATCTAGTTTGCACCTAATTTTCTTCCGTTCAACTCTGCCGTATTTTCCAACATCTCTTTCAAGACCAAATCGCCTTCGACGAAATATCGTACCTTGAATTTTTTGTTGTAATATTTGACTGTCTTCTGTTGGTATTTTTAGAGGTGTGGGAGAGTTTATTCTCGATATTCTTCGAGGTCGTCTACATAATCTTCCATCATTTTGTTGTTCAGCTCTGGATGCTACAAGAGCATGGTTTATCAAAGGCTGGGAACGTTTGCTTTGGACGACGCTAAGGCTACTATTCCGTGAGCAAGCAAGAAAAGGGTTTTTCCAGTTGAACTTCTTGGAGTTGTTCTGTGTGACCAAAGTACTCCATCGAATTTGTCGGCCCATAGTCCGTTCTTTTTGTCTAGTCATTTCTTTAGGCCATCGAGTATCCTTTTGTTTGTTGCTTCAGCCTGTTCATTCTCTTAAGGAATTTTTGGATGTTGATTTTCTTAGCTGTATGTTCCATCGATCACAAAATCCTTCAAAATGCAACAAGGTGAATTGTGTTCCGTTATCCATAACTATTTCATATGATAGTCTGTGCCAGCATATTATATTTTCCAAACAAACTCTGGATGTTGATGTCCTGTATTTTGGGGATGACTCGGCTTCTACCTATTGGTAAAATTAGTCTGTCATGACTAGAAGAAAATATTTTTGATGGAATACATGGAGGAGTCCAACAATATCCATCGTTCATCTCATGAAGGGGTAAGCGGCGACACCTGATTTTAGGAACTTTGTTGGTGTGTGAGTTAGAGGAGCATGACATTGATACTTCTCGTACTTTGCAGCAAATTTCTCTAAATCCATTATCATGGTTGGCCAAAAAATATCCAAGTCTTCAAATATTTAGAGTTAAAAATTCATCCACCCAAATGATTTCTACCAACTCATTCGTGAACTTCCTGCATTATGTTTTCAGTTTCATCACCGTGAAGGCATGTTAGCAGGTAGGAATCTTAAATAAAAGCTTAAATCCAATGAGTACTCGTAACCTGTTAAATATTGCAGGCTTAAAAGCTTATTTTTAACCCACAAAAAAAATTGGGCTCAAAACAGGCAGGTACCCATAACAACAAAGTATTATATAGATTTACCGTACTAGGTAATGGGTACCCATTAGAATTGAAAATACTATAAGCATGACAAGTAATTCATGAATATGAGATCCAAGTAATATTCTTATTTCATTTAAGTATAAACGTTATGATTTCTTAGGAATGAAATTAATTTACATATCATGATTTTTCATGGATGGAGTTATTAGTTCAAAGAGATTGATGATGTACTAATTCATGAATACTATTGAGAGATTATGTAATGTTTATGTTATGTTTGTTAGTTGTTATGGTAAATCGATGATTGGACCTCTGGTTTTCTTTTTGTAACCACTGTTTTGTGGTGCATTTTAGCAAATGTCGTTTGACGTCAAACCTCAAAATTAGAAAAGGAACATACATTTGATTGGTTGTTGAGTTTGAATGTATGTGTTAATTTGACCTGTATGAACTGAAAATTGACTATTTTATAATTACCGAAAGAATAATGAGAACTGAGAAGGATCAGAAAACCTGGGATTAAGAGTGGTAAGAGAGATTTTTAATGCAAAACCATATAATTACACTTGTTTTGGTAACGGATTAAGAGTGGTAAAATTGATACAACTAAGACGAGTGTAAATTTTTAGAAAAAAAAATTGGGTATTTGGATATTTTTTTGGTATTTGAGTGTTCGGGTATTTGTTAGTTTTCTAAATTTAACTTAAATTCAGACTCGATCCTAAGATCTAAATCTTGAGATATAAAATAAAAATTTGGGTATAAAAATAATAAATACAAGTCTGGATATCTACGAGTACCCATATGTAGCCCAAATTATCTTGGGCTTTTTTTGGGTTACCCAAAAATATCTTTAATTTTTTTTGGGCTTTTCAAATCTGAGTTTTTTATATATAGGATTAAATTGGGTTTGGATCGGGCTGGGTAATGTCCCTATTAGCAGAGTACCTACTGCACTCAGGTACAAGAGCTTTTCGTTCATTAGAGTATAGTGCGCACTACGCACTTTCAATTAGCGAGCCGACCATCTACCAGCCAGTAGTTTTCTGTTTGCAATTTAAGCTTTTATATCTTTTCGTCAGTCGAACGCATCGGCTGTTTGATGTCAACCACCACATAATGCTCTTTTGGGAATTGTATACTTGGTGCATCAATTCCATTGACCGTTATAATCCGTCAAAGGTAGCGCTGCTAAGGCGTCAGCCAGCGAGTCTTTATCGTGTAGAATCTTTGTCAAGGCAAAAGACTGAAAATCTTTTGCCATATCATGCACTACTTTTAGGTATGCGTTTATGTGTTTGTTTTTGGCATCGTATTCTCCATTGACCTAGTTAGCAACGAGTTGTGAATTGCAGTATGCTTGGATGTTTTGGACCCCCAATGCTTTAGCCAACTGTAACCTGGTGATCACTGATTTGTATTCTGCCTTGTTGTTTAAAGCTAAGAAAGATAAACGGAAAGATTGTTCCAAAAATTTGTGATGTGATGATTCAAGTCGCATGCCTATACCCAATCTGTGTCGTGATGTTGATCCATCAACATACAACGACCACTTTTCTTTGACAACGATTTCTTTCATGATGCAATCTGGTGGAAGTTTCAAGAAATTGGCTAATACTTGTGATTTTGCACTAGTTCGATCTTTGTATTGATGTTGTATTCGCTTAGTTCTACCGCTCACTTAGTTATTCTGCCCGATTGGCTTGGGTTATGAAGGACTATGCGGAGTGGCTAGTTTGAGTGCATGGTGATCGAGTGAGATTGGAAATACGGCCTAAGTTTCGTTGCGGAAACAGTAATTGCCAATGATAGTTTTCTGCTGTGGAGTATCTAGTTTTTGCTCCAAATCTTTTCTTACATAGAAAATATGATTTTGTTCCTCGTGATCTTCTTTGACCAATACTTTGCTCACTGCCGAGCTAGACACCTTTTGGTAAACATATAGTATTTCTCCATCTTTCAGTTTAGCTAGAACCGGTGGTGTCGACAGATATTCTTTGAATTGTTTGAACGCATTCTCACACTTGTCATCCCAATCGAACTGCTTTTTTTGCGGAGTAGCTTATAGAACAGAAAACATTTGTCCGTTGATTTTGATATGAAATGATTAAGTGCGGCAATTCGTCCCGTCAACCATTGTACTTCCCTTGTATTTCTAGCTGACGACAAGTTCATTACGATACTAATCTGTTTAGGATTAGCTTCAATCTCTCGCTTGGTGACGATATAGCCTAGGAATTCCCTCGATGTTACTGCGAACATGCATTTAGCAAGGTTGAGTTTCATTTGATACTTGTTCAAAATCTGAAAACATTCCTGTAAGTAGGCGATGTGATCGTCGCTTTGCATTGACTTTGCTATAATGTCATCTATTTATACCTCCATGGTCTCGTCGAGTAGTAGAGGCTGTTGATAAGTCGCGCTTGTGTTCCTAAACCCGTATGGCATCACCTTGTAACAATAAGTTCTGCAGTCAGTTATTAATGTTATTTTTTCACAGTCTCCTGAATGCATCTTAATCTGATTGTACCCAGAGAAGGCATCCAAAAAGGTAAGGTAGAGGAAAGCTATCCTTTGGGCATGCTTTGTTCAAATTAATGAAGTTTACACACACTCTCCATTTATTGTTCCTCTTTTTTATGAAATGGGGTACACATGCCATTCAGGATACATTACCTCCATAATTGACTTTGCATCAGTTAAACGTTATACCTTGTCGTCTACCGCTTTTGCCCTTTCTAGACTGAGTTTGCGTCTCTACTTAATCGGTTTGTAGGTTAGATAACCCTTGAACTCGTGACAAGTTGAAGTGACGACTTTCATGGTATGAATCCATGGCGTTCTCAATATAGTATTGTAGATTACAGTTTTATCGAGCACGCCAAATATTATCCACTTAGTCCCGATTATGGTCATTGCTTCTCTGTGGAAACCTATTAAGGGTTTTACCGATAGTTTAATCTTTGAAATCGGCTTCCATTCTTTTTAGGGTATCCTTGAATATAAGATCGACTGAACTTCCCGTGTCGACTAACATGCACGAAACTGCACAATTGGCTATCTACAAATTGATTACTAAGTGATTATTGTACGGTCTATCTAGCCCTTCTATATCCTCTTTGGGGAAAGATATTGACGAGATAGGTTTGCCTATTTTATCTTTGGTTTTCCCCTCAGATGAATATTTGGACGAGCTTGTTGCTTTTATTTCTTGTTCCTTGATCGATTGAATCGAATCACACCATGAGAGTTGTCCTCTCATGATCAAGTTGATGATTTTCTGTTTGGGTGAAACCTTCTTTTCTTTTGATTTTTCTTGTTCCTTCCTCCTGGGTTCGCCTGAGAAATGTCTGCCATATCGATAATCTTCTTTTTTTTTTTTTCTCTTTTTGATTCTTCATAATTGCTCATTCGCCATATGTTACTTCGTCATTCTTGATACCAATTGGATCTCTAACTGTTGCGATTGTTTTCAGGATTTTTTCCTCTTTTGAATTTGGCGAGCAACATTTCTTGTAAGATCCGGTATTGCAATGTTGGGTGTCTGGGCCTTTTATGGTTAGTGCAGTAGTTACTTTTGCCATTTTCCTCTTCTTCATAATACTGTTGTTCCGACTTTCGAGGAGGTGATTTTGTCTCGCTAGTGTGTTGATATTGAAATTGATAGTTTTCTTTTCTTATCATCTCTCTAATATTCTTTGTTGTAGTGTAGCCTTGGTTCGTAATTCTCGTCCTTTGCTTCTCTTTTCGGGGAAAATAGCTGATTCCATCATAAACTATGTTCCTTTGGATTATACATACATGAATTATGAAACACGGCAAATTACTACATGAACTTGTATTAATTTCGAATTTCATACACAAACTTTTAAAATCATGCCAATTTCAGAAAATAAATAAACACCGTTACAAAAACGTTAATGGAGTGATGATTAGGATTTAGACGTGGATGAGTTTTAAAAATTAACAAAAAGTGGTACTGTATTTTCTCTAAGTCCAGGACGCTAATAATTCCATTTATTCCAAACCAATCATTGATTTGGTCTGGTTAGTTTGTACCAATTAATTTACTTCCTATGCTAAAATTAACAACACACAATAATTCATGTGAAACACCAATTAAAATAACTGATATCATAACTTCCAAATTTTCTGGCAATCATATCACCATAATCGATCTAGCTAAATTCCATAAAAATATCGACATATCCAGTTTCAAAAGAACACACAATCCTATTGTAAGGTCTACGTTTTTGCAAATTACAATCTAAACCCTCAACTCCTTCTCTAGAAGATCATCAATCAATAACTTGGCTTTGAGTTAGTTGATTTGGTCCCTCACCATATCCATCTTCTCTTGCTTTCTTTGAATGTCGATAACCTTCAACTCCAATATTATCACAATTTCTTGTGTCATGTCCAACACCACCACATCTTCCACAGTGTATAATTCGTTTCTCTCTTGAAACTTTGTTCCTAATTAGTTTTACTCACGTACTCCTAATCAATTATTGGTATGAAATGAATTAGTGGTTTACATCTTAATTATTGATTTAGAAAAACACTGGTTTATTATTTTATAATTAAGTAACTTTAAAACTAATCCACCTGTAAATCCTAATCAGCACTCCATTAACGTTTTTGGTAACGGTGTTTATCATTTGCTGGAATTAACATGATTTTAAAAGTTTGTGTATGAAATTCAAAATTAATATAACTTCATGTGGTAATTCGTTTAGTTTCCTAGTTCATGTAGTAATTTGCTTAGTTTCATAGTTCATGTAGTGTATAACCCAAAGCAACAAACTTTATGGTGGAATAAGCCATTTTCCCTCTGTTTTTGAGGTTGGCGCTTTATGAAGGGCGACTTTTTTTGGTAGGCTACCTTATCCTCTTCTAACTTGGCATAACTCATTGCACGGCTCAAGGCATCTTCCAGTAAGCTCGGGTGGTGGAGAACTATACTCTCAATCGCTCCTTCAAAGCGTATATGGCTATATCATCCGGTACTTTAACTCGGGAAGCCACCTCTCGAAATTAGCCAACATATGCTCGAATTGATTCTTTCGGGTCATGTATTATCGCATAGAGGTCTGAACTTGATGCATTCTTCTGGATAAGCATTGAATAATACTTTAGGAAACTGTGTGTAAGCTTTTGATAGCTATGTATCGAATATGGCTCCAATTTGGAAAACCAACTCAAAGCATAGCCGTATAAATTTTCTATGAATAATTGACAGTTTCTGCATTTCTTTCTTTCGGTGGAAATATAGCTCGTCCAAGGACTATATTCAGCTGTGTCAGGAAATGACTCAGATCTGTCTTTCCTTCATATGTCCACAGTTCAACTTTTCTTGATATCTAACGTGGATTGCGGTTATCCATTCTGAGAAGGGAGTGTTTTGCGTTTGCATAAGGATGTGATCAATTTTGGGTGCTGAGCTGGTCGCCACATGTACCATTAAATTCATCTCTTGCAAAGTCGCTTCAACCCTTTCATTTATATGTGGCTCGTCACATATTCTGGCGCTTCCCCTATTGGATCCACGTTTGGCTAAGGTTTGCCTCAACTGGTTTCTTTGACCGTGAGGTGCCGTTATGGGTTTGACACTCCTCTCTGGTGACTCTGGGAATAAAACACGTCTCACGAGCAGCGGTGTAATGCGGTCAAAGTGTTATTCTGCTGGTTTATCTGTCATCTTTCCTTGGCATTATGCATAAGCTGCGGCCAGGGTATCGAGATGTTCGTTCATTTTTTGTTCCATCTCTTTGAGCAGGGCAGCAAATTCCTCTTGGATGTCCTTCTAGGAGATCGGTGCCGCTTGATGATTCATATGCACTAACAGGAGCGCGTCATTCTCCGCTTAATCTGTCGCTAGCGAGGCACCTCCAACTCTTGGAATGCTCGTCTCCTATTTCTGCTCAAACATTGGGACTCCGTCTCTCCGATCCGAGGTATTTTCCAGCGTTATTTTGCCTTGATTCTAGTTTGCGTCTGCTCGTTCGATCTGATTTTCTCTGCTCTCCATCTCAAAATTTTAGTGCGTGTAAAAGGATTTTTTGTCACACAGACTGTGCCAACTATTCTAACCGGAGTTAGCACAATAGAGATTTGTTAGTTTAGCGGGTCGAATCCTTCGTTTATTGAATATGTTTGTAAAATGAGTATAACAGAGATTATCAAGAAAAGGTATTCTAATCGTCTAAGCTAGAAATCCACGTCATTTGATTTCTCCTCTTATATAGCTTTGGTTTTTCTTGATGCCAAAGATGGCTTTTCTCTTAGATTGACTCTCTATTTATAACTTCGAATCTCTCCTTCTTCTTGATAAGATTTAGAAGTTATCTCTTATCTTTAAAGAATCTTTTGTGACTCTTGAGAATAATTATGAAATTCTTGGGTATCATCCTTTTGGGCTCGAAATAAACATTTCTTCTACTTGGTTGAACTTGATTATGCTGATGGATTTCAGAGGCTAAAGCCTACCTCCAACAATCCTCCTCATTTTCTCGTCTCATTTTCTCATTTCTAGTTTGTTATTGTAAAACTGATTGTTTGATCTTAAATGAATTATATAGTTAATTTTATCTAATCTACAAATTCAAATACCAAATCAACATTTCTTATATTAGTGAAACCAATATAAACACTTGTCATCACCAAAAAGAATGAAATATACAAATCTGATCTTTACAATCTCTAATTGAAATTCTTAGCAAAAAAATGGATTATGTGTCTAGGTACAAGAAATTTCTTAGATTCTTGTCAAATTGTAACAACTAATAAGGAACCATTTTCATCTCTTTCTGTTTGAAGGTCCTTGTTACGTTCCCAATTAACCACTTGGCACCAAAAATCGTGTTTGCTGGATTTGTTATAGTCGTGATTTGAACAATCTTATTAAATGTTTCGTAAATCAAAACAAAGTAGATTGTTCAACAAAAAAGTAAGAAGCCCTGATTTGGAAGCCCTCAAAATCAATTATAATACGACATAATGAATCGGATTCAACCTCCATTAATTTCAAACCCCACTCTAATTTGAACAAGTATGAACGATTTTAGATTCAAAAACTTACAAAAAGTTTTATTCTTCCACAAGAAAGTCGTGAACGAAAAAAGGACCATATAACCGTGACAGTTACTAATTAATTGGATTACAATATGTGGAGATTTTGCAATTTTAGACCATTTTCAATGGTTGACTTCATTTTTTTCTTAAAAATGAAGTTCTCTACAAATGAAGGAGGAGTTTGTTCTAATGGTTTACTTTATTTCTTTTTCAAATGAATATTTAATAATATTTTGATTTATCTTTTTATTGCTAGTTTCTAAGATACCTTTCTACTTTTCAAATATATCTATTGATCCACATATATATATATATATATATATATCAATTTTAAGCAAATACTTTGTAAGAACATTAATAAAATCATATAATGTTATTACATAATATAAATAGATAAAAAAATTCTATAAATATTGTCAACATCATTACTACAATATCTCTCCCATATATGATTAACTAATACATGTTGAAGTGAATAATGAGTTTTTTTGTTTTTGATATGTCTATATTAAACAAAAAACTCTTGAAATCGAGTATTTTCATATTTCGTTGTTTCGACCTTCAAATATGGAACTTCTCTTCTAACTTCCATCGGCATCACGTTCATCTTCAATAATCATGTTATGCAAAATTATATATGTAGTCATTATATGATGTATCACATTTTTTCCTAAAAATGACTCGGTCCTTTCACAATTGCCAAATGCGATTGGAGAACACCAAAAGCATGTTCTACATCATTCCTACAAGCTTCTTGTAGCTTAGCACAATATTTCTTTTTGACCTCTTGGCTCGTGCATTGTTTGTACTATTGTAGACCATGTTGGATATATACCATGTTGGATATATACCATCGTCCAAATAATATGTCATATTATTTGAAAGAATTTTTGGTTTTATTATAAGTTATTTGATTTAAGTTTTATTAATTGTTGTAGAAAAGACATTCTAACGGTAACTTTATAAGCCAAATCGATTGGCTTAATAGTTTTAATCAAAAGAAAGTTAAATTATGTATAAAATAATAAAGCAACAAAAGTGAAATGGTCATTTTATAAATAAAAACTCTGATTTAAAAAGATGAATGAAGAAATGAAGATCCTTCAAATTTGAAGAGAAAAGTAGAGATCTTCAAATTTGAAGACGGTTTTGAAACACCATTGGAGAAGATTTTTCTTCAAATATAGAGTTTGAAAAGAGATTTGAAGCACCATTGGAGATGCTTTTAGGGCTATTTAAGATCGGAGAAGAACATTAAATTAGTAATTTTTTTGTCACTAAATTAGGGATTTGATCCATTTAATTTGGAAAAGTTGGTTATCCAAAGGAATTGGATTAGGTTGGATGTGGATGGATAAAACCCAAATTCAAGTAGAAAAGAAGAAATTATAAAGGGTAAAATTATAAAGAGACTATTTTTTATTTATTTTTAATTTTAAACTAAATTCAACTTTTAACATGAGTTTTGAGAAAGGAGTTTAAATTTTTGAAATAGTAACTCTGCATTATTCTCAAATCTATATATTAGTGATAAAGTAAAATTAAAATAGCAATAAACTTATATGTTTTCAACCAAAAAAATACAACATATCACAATTAATTATACCACATATTTTTATACAAATGTTTCTGTTATTATTAATTGGATTGACAATATATAATATATAATTTAAATTCTTAATTTCAAGAAATCTTAAATTTGATTAATGAATTCATAAGTTGACAAAAGGGGTCAATAAGAGAATTTTTCTACATCTCTTCTTTCTCGTTGATAAAAAGTGAGAGTCCCTCACCGAAATATACTTTGATATTGCCGGTTTCATCCTTCTATTTCACCTGTACAGATTCTCCTACGATCAAACAATGTTGGCTTTTTGCTCTCTCCTCACGATCGTCGCATGCAAGTTCAATTTCAGAGGCAGACTCCTTCTTTTCATTCCAATTCTCTCAATCGCTTCACCGATTGATCACCGCATGCATGTATAATCTCAGATACAATTTCATGTTTGTTTTGTAATCTTGACTCTCCATTATGACCTGATTGATATTCTCCTGATCATTCACCCTTTTTTCTTTATCTTTCTTATTTGCATTACTAAAATCCCTCTTGCATGTTTGAACAAAGTTATCAAGCAAAGCACAGTCAAACACCTTCTTCCCTGTTGACCCTAAAAATTGTTTGTCATTTTCTGGTACATACATAAATCTCACCTCATCCTTAAGAGTTTTTAATCTAATTCTACTCCCAACTCCCCCATCTTCTCTCAATTGCTCAAGATACAGCTACATGCAATGGATCAGAGTAATCCTAATATAGATGAAGCTCCAAGATCGATGAATATAACCCAAGAAGAACCCGTTAACCTGTCAGAAGATGGACATTACATAGCCGCACAACCGCATGACCTCATGCTGATTGGAAGAATTCTCAATCCCTCCAAGCAAAACATGGCAAAGGTAATGTTAACCATGCCTAGAATTTGGCGCACACATGCAAAGATCATCGGAATAGTACTATCCCAAGACCATTTTCAATTTAAGTTTCCCTCAGAAGAATAAATACAGCCAATCACGAACGAAGGACTTTAGAATTTTGATGATTGGGGTTTAGTTGTAGAGCGTAAAGGACACATGCTAGATAACTACCGCATCACAACGGCTTCAATCTGGGTAAGAATGTTTAATATTCTGTCAATCCACCACATTATTGATTTATTCCGAGCTGTGGGAACAACAATTAGAGAGGTGCTAGAAATTGACCATGATGAAAACCGAACTAAGCTGCATGAATATGTCTGTGTCAAGGTAAATTATGACTTAGACGGTCCACTCAAACCATCTCGCTCTTTTTGATTCCCTGACGGTAAAGTGATTAACATCCACTTTGAATATGAGAGAGTTAGGAAATCATGCCACTACTGCTTCCATCTCACACACGACAAAGCACATTGTCCTTGGCTAACAACACCATCTCCATTACCACCCTCCCAAGAGGATACTAGGAGCACATAAGGAGAGGAACCAACAACCGATTCTTTACCTCAACATCAAGATACTGAGACCATGAATATGCAAATAACGGAAGGGATTATTCAAAAAAACCAGCTATTTCATGGAAAACATGACCACAATCACACACCTCCAGTCAAACAATCAATTTTTCCTAACATGGGTGCTTCAACATCCATCACAATGGATACAGGTACTCTTACGACAACCCTACTATCCAAACCGGACAACAAAGTAGAGGGTTTTAAGGCGCACACAAAAACAACACAGGAAGATCTAATAGGATCATCCAGTGCTCACTCATCCATCTGCTTGGGTTTGTTAACTACTACAACCTCTCACTTGAAAAGTCAAACCACTCAAGTTACTCCATCACTGCCAGAACCACACACAAAACCAAAAAGGAATCCTAAACTAAAACATATATATCAGTCAAAAAGAGCCAACCCTCCTCTCTCACCACACGAGTCCCAAGCACAAAGCATACTCTGGTCTTTGGAAGATCCAACAAATATTAATCATGACACCAATAGAACAAAGAAACGGATGACTCAAGATGAGGCGAGACCAATTTCTCTAACAAACAAGGAATATTCAAAAGGTATGGTGACTTCCCTTAAGTCACCCGACTTTCAATGAGCATACTCAGTTGGAACTGTCGAGGATTGAGGAATACCTTGACAGTTTGATGTCTTAAGGAAATAAGGAAAACCTTATTCCCTGACTATATATTCCTCATGGAAACAAAAAACTCGCAAGAATATGTTTTAAAGGTTATGCATTGGTTAGGATATCAAAATTATTACATCGTCAATCCAGTAGGTCTTAGCGGAGGACTTGCTATTTTCTAGAAGTTTAAAGAAGATCTAAAGGTACTATATGGTGATGCTAACATTATTGACACAAATTTAAGAGTCGGCATGCATAAGATCCATGTATCACATATATATGGACACCCAACCCCACATCTTCGAGGAAGGGTTTGGAATAACCTCAGGAATATTAATAACTTAGAACGACAACATGGATTATAATTGGAGATTTCAATGAGTTTCAGAGTAATGTGGAAAAATGTGGAGGTCCACCTAGACAACCCAGATCTATGGAGAATTTCAAACGTCTATTACTAGATTTTAACATGCAGGAATTCTTAAGCTCATGGCCACAATTTTCTTGGATGGATGTTCGTAACAACCAATGGGTTCAAATTCGCCTGGATAAAGCCTATGGCAATGAACAACTCCGAAGAATCTTCCCAAAGACACACACAAAGTATATGGAATTACTGGGTTTAGACCACAGACTCATTGTCACTACTTTGTAGTAGATAAATTCTCTTTCCATAAAAGGTTCTTTTTTGATAAACGTTGGATCCATCAGACAAATTTTTCCACTTTAATCAACACATGTTGAGCAGCAACTACAGGGATCAGAGACTGCTCACTCCCAGACCGTATAAATCAGTGCAAGAAAAGGAATAATACAATGGAAAAAGGATAAATTCAAAAACTCCGCAATAGCTCTAGATTCACTCTGTAGCCAGCTACAACAGGAAGTTAACAAGACAGTCCCAAATCTAGGAAAGATATCACAACTTAAACTAGAACTCACTCACCAGGTACACCGTGAGGAAGAATTCTGGAAACAAAAATCCAGAGAAAAATGGATAAGAGACGGAGATGCAAACACAAGCTTTTTTCATAGCAAGGTAAACCAACAGAGACAACAGAATTCGATTTGTGGGTTACTTGATGAAGCAGGGAATATGCAGTACTTAGAAGGATCCAAAGGGAATAATGCAACAAGATATTTCCATCAATTTTTCCAATCCTCTTCCCCACAAAACACACACAATTTCACACAACACATACAACCGAAAGTATCAACTAATATGAATGATGTTCTGTTGACACCAGTAACTCCACAAGAGATCAGGGATGCAGTTTTCAGCATTAAATCAGACAGTGCTCTAGGACCTGACGGAACGACGGCTAGATTCTACTAGCAATACTGGCATATACTCTCCCCGAGTATTATACCAGAGATCCAGAGAGTTTTTGAAGCCAAAACCTTTCCTACTCAATAGAACTACGCAAATATCAGTCTCATACCAAAGATTAGAGAACCAACAAGAATGCAAGACTTTCGACCAATTAGTCTTTGCTCAATCATCTACAAGATCATATCAAAAATAATTACTCGGCGATTGCAACCGCTACTCGACCAGATTATCTCAGACACACAAGGAGCTTTTACTCCGGGTAAACTCGACAATATACTCATTGCTCACGAGATCATGCATTCTATCACATTAGGTAACTGACGGCAGTGTAATTTCATATTGGTCAAAATAGATATCTCAAAAGCGTATGATAGTCTTGAATGGGATTTCATACGTACAGTTCTGTTAAGACTAGGCTTTCATCAGGAATGGGTTCAAATGATAATGTTTTGTATTACATATGTCTCCTATTCGGTACTAATCAATGGGCAAGCACATGGGTTAATACAAACTCATAGAGGAATTAGACAAGGCGATCCTTTATCCCCATATATCTACATACTATGCACAGAAGCGCTCACCACCACACTGAATCGTTTAAATTCCTCACGATGCCTCACTAGTATCCAATTTCATGAAGAAGGACCAATAAATAATCATTTATTATATGCGGATGACAGTCTCTTCATTTGCCAAGCTACTGTCACTGAAGCCTTAACCTTTCGAGCTACATTATGCGACTACTCAGTCGCTTCAGGACAGTTCATCAATTATGAAAAATCCACTATTTCTTTTGGATCCACCACACCTAAGATCACTACAGAGATTCATCACATCCTAAACATTTTCTCAACCCAGAGCATGGAAAAATATCTTGGAGGAAATATTCCAATTTATTACAGAGGGTCTATCCAAATGAATGGAGGATTGGTTTAACAAAACATTGTCTAGTGGTGGAAAGGAAATACTAATAAAGACAGTGGCAATGGCTCTACCTATTTACATTATGTACTGCTTCAAACTAACCAAAGCTCAATGCCACCAATTAACAAGTCTTGTGAGGAACTAATGGTGGAATAGTGCACAAGGACAAAAGAAGATATCATGGATAGCATGGGAATAAATATGCTCAAGGAAAGAAAACGGTGGACTTGGTTTCAGAGATTTTGAACAATTTAACCAGGCTTTACTAGCTAAGCAAGCATGGCGACTGCTACACAATCCCAACTCCTTTTTCGCTCAAACCTATAAATCCATATATTATCAAGACTCTAGCTTCCTTGAAAGCAATTGTGGATCAAAACCATCTTATGGTTGGAGGAGCATTCAACATGGTAAATGGCTCCTAAAACAAGGACTGATTAGAAAAATTGGTAATGGGCACAACACATATGTTTGGCTAGATAAATGGATAATGGATGTTAAACCAAGAATACCACTTAGTCGCCTCTCGATTTACAATGTCAACCTCAAAGTATCTAACCTACTTCATACAAATGGGAAAATTACAACACTTCTCTCAACATTTCATCCATGTGTAATCCCCAAAATACTTCTATACAAGTGACTCCTGAACTAGAAGATAAATGGATATGGAGATTCAACAACTCAGGTAAATACACAGTAAAAAGTGGCTATTGGCTACGCAGCCATATAAACAATACTGGAAGTTTCCATCCAATTAGGAGATTTTCACAGATCACATGGCTCAAACAACAAATCTGGAAGTTAAGTGCTCCTAACAAAATCAGAATTTTCATGTGGAAGGCCTTATCTAATGTTCTAGCGGTCAACTCTTTACTAGCACATCGATCAATAACTATATCAGGAATTTGTAAAATTTGTGAGACACATCTGGAGACCATCTGATGTGTGTGATTTTTAAAGGTTTAAGAGTCTTATTTTAGGTTGTTTTGCATCTGTTTAGCTAGATTTTTCGTGCACTTAGGTCTGTTTAGGTTAGTTTTGCACTTTTTGCATTTGCATTTGGAGTTTTGGAATTTATCTAGGAAAATGAGCAGAAAAAGAGCTAAAAATGGAGCTAAGGATGATTGGATCAGCTGCTAGGAAAAAGAAGTCATGCAAACTCAGATCAATGCCTCGCGGATCGCAGGCGAGGACTGCTCGGAACGCTCAGGAAAAGACGCCTCAGTCACCAGCCTTAACCTATCTGTCTTGAGGAGAAACAGACCCATTACACTCGGACAATTCACTCGGCCTTAACCCCTGAGGGCAAAGTTCAGAACCACTCCTCGGTGCCAAGCTTGCGCAAGGACTTCGAGGACAAGATTTCTGGTTGACCGATTTAGGTCGGTTTGACCATTAGGGTTATGTAAATGACCCAATAAATACCCTTTAATCTCTGTCTTAGCATTTTTATCTGATGTTTAGCTGAAAAACTCTATATTTTCGTTGTTGCTTTCTTTTAAGTTTAAGGTACATTGTTGATTCCGATTTATTTTTAATGAATTAAGTTTGATTTGATCTTCATCTTTTGCTTTCTGTTCTTTAATTTATTGTTGTTTATGTTTATGCTGAGGAGATCTCCTTTGATCCTCCACTCTCAAGCCATAAGAAGTGAGTAGATCCTTGTGGCTCTCGAGGATAGGGAGATCGGAGGTAAAGTCACCAATCCACTCGCCTTACGAACAATGATCTAATCCGATCTCTTCTCATATGGCCGAGCTTAAGGCCGATCTCTCCCTGATCCAGAGAGATCTGATTTGGGCCAAAACCTAAAGCTAGTGCTAAGGGAATTGGAGACCAAGTGCCATGTGGGTGATGGTTTGATCCATCGAGGAGAAATCTAGTATTGTGGATCGGCTATTAGATGTTTTGGGCTAAACTTTAAGCTTCTGATTTGGCATGATTGTGGCTAGCGCCATAATGGATCAGCCAGATTTGGAAAGGGGTCTTCACCATGAGAATGGGTTGATCTAGCTTATCCCAGTCTAGGGATCGCCTTATTTAGCTTGGTGAGGTCGGATCGGCGAGTTTACTGCTGATCAATCACCTCCTATCCTCTAGATTCATATTTCTTATCTTAGATTTATCTATTGTCATCATGTTGCTCTGTTATTTGATCATTTCTCTGTTTTTGCAAGTTTGGTTATGTTCTTATTTTGTCTTGTACCTTATTTTGTCCTATTGGCTAGATTGAAAGCTTTCATGAAAACATAGCTTATCTTTGTGACAGATTGATAGGTTGCCTGGACTAGGATTTAGTATTAGGTAGATTTTTTGCAAGTAACTACTGAGTATTGGTTTGACATCCACTTACTTACTACTATGCTTCAATGATTTGATTGCTTGGCTCAAAAACCTTGTTATCAAATTGGCGCCATTGCCAAATCAGTTTTTACTTGTTTTATAATTTGCTAGTCTTAGGATCAGCTTTATTGTCATTACTATTCCAACTTGTATGTGTTTCACTTAACTTGGATCTCTAAAGACCAAGCTCAAATCCTATTGACAAGTTGTTGTTTCTGTCCTTGCAGGCCTCGCAGGTACCCTCGACAGTCTGACGCAAGGGCATCAGAAACAATCCAACCTCAGCATCTGAACTCGTTCCCTGAACCTGAGTTTAAGGACTTTGGTCATTCTTCTCCCCTGTCCTCATTATGGCTACATCTTCAGCCGACGAGTACATTGATCAGGACCCCTCCGACACTCCCTATGAGGCAAAACCACGAACGATAGGAGCAGCGGATGACCCAAAGATATCCTATCCGCGGTACAGAATCACTCCACCGCCTGTGCTGAATCAGACCTTTGAGATCAAAGGAAGCCTCATTGCTATGGTCAAACGAGTCAAGTTTCATGGACTTCAATGCGACGATCCTCTTGAGCACCTTGATGAGTTTAAAAGGTTGTGTAGCACTACCGAAATAGAGAGATTGAGCAATGATGCACTCAGATTGCGGCTATTTTCGTTTTCACTCGCGGAGAAAGCACGGAACTGGGAGAAACATTTACCTCCCGGTCAGATCACGTCTTGGGCCGAGTGCAAGAAGGCATTCTTGAATAAGTTCTACTCGCCTTCACGCACAGCTAAGTTACACAGCGCAATCTTTCACTTCACTCAAAAGCGCTCGGAGAGTTTCCCACACGCATGGGAACGATTCAAAGACTATGTTTCAATGTCCTCACCATGGTTACAGAACTGAATCCTTACTCAGCACTTTCTACCGAGGGATCAGATCGAGGTATCGAACATTGCTAGACACGGCAAGCAACGGGAACTTTATGCACAAGGACATCATTTCTGGCTGGGAACTTATTGGCAACCTCGCTCAAGCTCAGGAACGGTACAATGAGGGTGATGCACACAGTGGAGCCTACTCTATGGACTCAGCCGCACCAAGGAAGGATGAAATCCATATTATGAATGCTAAGATAGACCGTTTGTTGCGTAATAAACGAAAACACGTTCTAGCCAAAGAAGAGGCACGCGTGGAAGAGGTCAGTCTCTTGGAACATACACCTTCTCCACCTATCTCCCAACTAGCCATAGTGGACATGTTGCAAGCAATTTTGCACAGACAACAACGTGCAGCTGGCAAGCTCACGGAAAAATTCTTCGAAATCAACAACCGATACACAAATCTTCATGATATGCTTTGGGACATGAATGCACGCCTGCAACAAGTGGAACAGAAACAAGTTACAAGCCTACCCACTCCGACTTTACACTCTGCCCTCGCATGCCCACCTCGCCTAACCAACGAGGACCCGAACCGTTTTCCTTCCCTCCACTCAGCACAGAAGGAGAGCTGTACTACCACTGAAGCTATTTATACTGGGGACAATATAGTCGAAGAAAAGGGGGTGATTCTCGAACACAGATCTATAATCAGCTCACATTACCTTCAACCCTCGACGGTTTTTCTCGCGATAATTGCGAACAAAGACAGAACACTCCAAACCTCGCCATCACCATAACCGAGGATACTCAGCGAGTTAACCCGCTTCCACCTGTTCGTCCTTGTCTATCCTTTCCAAATAGCCATAAAGAGTACATTGTTAAGAAATATAAGACTCAACTCTTCAAGCGGATTAAAGAGATTGAGTTCCCAATCCCATTGGTTGATGCCTTTATGTTAACACCACCATACCATAAATACCTCAAGGACTCAGTAAGGGAGAATACCAAGGAGATTGAAGGAGAAGTGATTCTAACACATGAGATTAGTGCAATTATCCTAAGGAAGGAAGTGCCCAAGAAATTAGCCGATCCCAGTACCTTTACTATCCCATGCTCTCTTGGGATGCTATCCTTCAACAATTGTTTATGTGATTTAGGAGCTTTGATAAGCCTCATGCCTCTTTCGGTTGCAAAAAGGTTAGGGTTTGGGATGTTTAAAGCATGCAAAATCTCATTGATTCTTGCCGACCGATCTAGGAGGATACCACATGGGATGCTTAAAGATTTTCCGGTTAATGTGGGAGGAATACAAATCCCAACTGACTTTGTTGTACTAAAGATGGATCAAGAACCAAAAGACCCTCTGCTCTTCGGTAGACCCTTCTTGGCCACAGCCAGAGCTTTGATTGACGTGAGAAATGGGACCATAGAGCTTAACTTGGGAAAGGACATCAAAATGAAGTTCCACATAGAGAGTGTATTACGGAAACCCACTATTGACAATCAAGCATTCTGGATCCAAGAGACAGATGACCTTGAGAATGAGTTGCTTGAGGAGCTGCTTACTGAAGATCAATTGCAAATGGTATTAACCGCACCAGTCCAAGATAGGTACTTACGGGTTATAGCGGAACTCTATAAGGCACTCTTGGACACTTATCAACAGCAAAGAAGTACAGTTGTGATTGAAGAGCTAGTGGATTCGAGAAACAAGGATAAGCAAGAAAGAGGGCTGGTCCAAACCCTCTCAACAACCCATGGATTAGCTAAACACTCGGTCATGCACCTCGCCACTAAGGGGACCGAGGAGA
>OVBA01002897.1:0-31224 GCA_900406435.1 Lepidium aucheri
TATATTATGTAATTTATTTCATTTTATCTTCAATTTAAAATAATTTATTTTTAAATTATTTTCAATTTAAATTAATTTATTATAATTTATTATAATTTACTATAATTTATTTTAATTTATTTCAATTTATTTTAATTTAAAAATATTTTATTTTAATTTATTACAATTTATTTTAATTAATTTTGATTTTATTTTAATAAAATTTATTTGACCGTACATGTGTCACGTGTTCAGCCGTAATATGTCACGTTAACGGTTGACTAACGGAGATAACAGTCAACATTGATTTTGGCCGAAAAATAATAGTTCGTGTATGAAATTCACAATTTTTATCAATAAACTTAGGTTTAAGTCTGGCACACAAATTCATATATGAATTGACACGACGATAAAAGTTTATGTAGGTTTCGGCCGTTTTCCCAAAAGCTATGATGATACTTGTAACTTCTTTTTGATTTAGAGGTTTCTACATTGCTTATAATTAAGGATCGACATTTCGGTCTAATTTAGACTTTTGGCTTCCGTTGGGTTTGGTTAAGTTGGTTACACAACAACTCCAACCAAATTTAATCAAATTTACTATAGTTTGGTTTTAGCTTGGATTGGTTTATATTCGATTTGATTTGATTTTAATTTGGTTTAATAAAAATAAATTGAATCATGATTAATTCTATAAGGAAAAATAAGGAAATATTGTGATTAGTTTTGTAAGAAAAAATTAAGGAAAAATTGAAGTCACAAAAGTAAGATAAAGAGAAAAAAATAGTATGAAGTGTTTAGACTTTTTTGGTCCCAAGTAGCAATTGCTTTCATTGCTTTTAAAAACAAAACTATTTGTAAAAGATTGCAATCAAACCAATCATATTAATTTAATTTTAATCTCTTACAAAAACATTTATTTTCCAAAGCAACAAAAATAAATGATTTTGGGTCTTAATTTTTAAAAGAAGAAATGAGAATGTAGTTTAACCAAGGATTATAGAAACTAAAATTTACTAAATTAAAAAAAATTATAAATAATCAGCGTGTTAACATAAGCTAACAATTTTAAAATATTAAATAATATTATTAATAAAAAAATAAAATATACATTGGTGCAAGTGACCTTTAGTCCAGTGGCAGAAGTAAGTCCACTAAATAGCTGGTGCACTTGCACATCCTCGGATCGAGTCCCGCCGCTTGCATTATGCAGGAACTTGGCTAATAGGCCGGTCAGTTGTGGTCCAATATTGTTTAACAAAAAAAAAATATACATTGGTTTATCAGTTTGGTTCAGTTTCAAATCGAGCTGAACCCAACCAAACCAAACCGTTTGGTTCAGTTTCAAATCGAGCTGAACCCAACCAAACTAAACCATTCGGATTGAAAAGAATCCTAATCAAATGGTTCGTGGGTACATTTTGATTTGCTTGGAATCGGTTTTAATTCGATTCCGATCTATCTAGTTGGGTTAAAATGCCCACCCATCATCAGTGTTTTTCTATCTAGGTGTGGCCACGGTCTCAATTGGGTCAACCAGCAGAAAAAATGAAATGATAAAACTAGCATGAACTTGCTTGTTTCATTGAAACATTTGAAGAAATCATGCTGATACACAAGTCTAAGAATTACTCTCTACTTTGTTCCCATTTTACACAAAAAATCTTATGGTCAGATTAAACAAATTCTCGCAGATATACAATATTTTTTTCCCACAATGAAGAAATGGAATGAATCAATCATAGTTGCTTCCAGAAAAAGCCATGACATGACTTAAGAACTTACGAAGCAGAAGATTACACGTGATAATATATATATATATATATATATATTATAGTCTCTCTCTATATATATGCAAGATTTTGAAGAATATACCAAGTTAACATCCGGCTGCTTTTAAGAATTTATCGTAGGGGCTTGAAGGAGGTAACCGAAATGAATTTTGTTCCACTTCTCTGCAGAATCCGAACTGGCTTTGAGGTTGAACTTCAGACACAATTATTGCCTTGTGATCATCTTCACTAGCTTCTTCTGTCTGCACCACATAACGAAAGTACACAGAATCGATATTTAATGCTGATGGGATGACCATTCATGTCAATAGAACAGAGAACAAACTCTCACCTCCTTGAGAAGAAAGAGTTCTTCCTTTTCATCGTCTTCTGAGAAAGCTATAGCTTTCGTTGCTTGAGGTTTAAAACTTTGAAGCACGGACATCTTTTGCTGTTTACCGGACACAAGAGCTTCGCACTGGTTCATCATTTGGTCATAAGGTACAGGAACGGAGGAAACTGGGAGACTTGCAACTTGCCGAGCAGTTTCTGATACCTACACATCACCAACGAATATTACATTAAGAAAAGCAAGACACAGAGGAGCCCAACAAAAATGGATAAAGATATATTGAGTGTTAGTATTACCGATTCTAACAACTCGTTGACGCTCAGAACATCTATTGGGTTAGTGTTTGTGGACAATGATGTTCTGTGGCCAGACTGACTCCCACTAGCCCCGGGAGATATTCCTTCAAATGCCACTATTTCTGAAAGCTCAACCTGAAGGATCCACACAGAATTGCAATAAGCAAATAATTCTGAAGCAAGCTTCTCATGCAATATATCATTATACCTCTTCAAAGGATGGAAGTTCTATATGATTAAGAGGAGAACTAGGTCCTGGTGTATCCGTGAACAATGGTGCACCAAGTGGATGTGCCTCATCTCGGGAAAAATCTGACTGAATTTCCGTTCTCAAATTTGATTGTTCTTCCTAAGAGATTTACACGAGAACATATAAAATATATATACAATAAACCAGAAAGTAGTGTATAACACTACAATCATTGCATTAAGTGGTTTGGAATGCCATACTTAGTTTATCCTACTTTATTTTGTTTGGTTATGAATACATACAAGACCAGGAGTTAACTTGTAGTTTATATCTGATACAGCTTAATCTAATGTGCTGGATATAAGATCAAACACAATTTGCAACAGAAAAATCATAACTATCATTAAATACATTTTATAATTTTTAACTAGATAAGTACCTTGGATAATGTGTGAAATTTCGTTGTAAAATGAGTTATCACCATTTCCTTCAAGCGACTATCATCTGCGATAATCACTGAAGAACTGAGAGCAGCACTATCATCTTTCTCAGATCCGTACTCTTCTTCCTGTTGAAATTGAGAGCATACAGCACGAAGTCTTATATCTTCTTCCAGGACAATACAAGGATCAACCTGTTTAGGACATGAGTAATTGCACATACAGAAAGAAACAATGAGTAACCGATAAACGCAAGATTGAGAAAACGGAAAACAAACAGACGCAATATTCAAGAAAGCTAACCATCTGAACAGTTAAAGATTCTTTGACAATTGGAATTAGCTCCGGGATAGCAGAAATCTTGGCACCGAAAATGAGCATATATGATGCAAAAGTGAAGTTCGATCTCTTATGAGAGAGCTGTATACCTCCTTCAGCATCATGCCAGAAATCTATGTCAGAAACAAACTCAATAGCCTAGGAAGTTTTAGAGAGTTGAGTTACTCTTTTTGCATTTACAAGGAGAAGATGCTGTCTCATTGGCATTGCACAAGTTACAACTAATGGCACTTTAATAAACATGAAGGTTCTAGCGCAAGCCAATATGTGAATTGTATAAGTGTTTCAACGAAACATAATAACTTCTAGAGGATTCTGTCCAATGTCAAGCTGGTCATACAGTCAAAAAGGAACTTAAAAGCTACTATTGTTCACTTCACTTAAGTTTCATGCATCCTGTCAAGATGTTTGTTTCGTCACCCAGTTAACCTATCTTAATAGCTGCAGAATTCGAAGAGCTAGACTATGTATAATATTCAACACTAACAAAATCACATCGTAAAACAAAAAAAGGGATGGTATATGCTACTGGAACTATATTCACCATAGTCAATAGAAATAAATGAGACCCAGTCATAATACCTCTAATGAACAAACAGTTTTTACTTACCATCTTGATTCAATGAGTGATTACGAAGAGAGAATGCCAGCTGGAAACACCGCACAAGAGCCATGTGATTTGATCTCTGCCATTTGCAACCACAAAATCAAAGAAATAATATTACAAAAATGAAAGAGCACTCCCAGCAAGGTAAGGGGTTGTATCAGGTAAACCAAGTTCATCTATATTAAATTTTCGTTTCGAAAACAGGGTTTTGTAAGTTCATTTTGAATTTGATAAAAATCAAAGACATCCCAAACAGCGTGAAAATATCCACTGCGACCACAATAAAAAGAGTATCAACACCCATCAGCCTTTGGTATGGTGGTATATCTAGATTTTTAAATACGTCAAAGCTAGAGTAAGCTGTATATGTGATGTATGGTCCAAACCTACTAAGATGCAACGACTTACCTTTGCTAGTGAAAACAATAATGTGATTTGGTACGTGCTGGCCATGGCCTCAAAATTCGCAGGGGTATTGTCGGTAGAAGTTACTTGAATCCACAGGGATGAAAGGAGCATATTTACTTGGTGACTACTCAGTCGGAGTGAACAAAATGACTGCAATAGTGAAAAAAATTGCACTCTACAGTTACTCAGTATCAAATACACTCGAATCAATAAGAAAAGTGCCAACGAATATATTTGTGCGGGGAGAAGCCCAAAGAACCATAGGTTTAGACAATCCATACCTTTATACCATCGTCTAAATCCTTTAAGCTATCCAAGGACTGACCACTAAGCTGTTGCCTGGTATATTCTGATATACTTGGTTGAGATATGTGGTTTACATCTTTACGCAATTCGCTGTTTAAAGACTCCACAACTTTATCATTCTCTTCCTCCTGTAAATCAATACTTTGCCTCCTTACTGTACAAGTTCCATCAACTGACAATGTCCCAGAAACAACTTCTGAGGTTTCCTTCAGACTATCTGACCAAGGCAAACGAAGAGATCCAAGAAGCAGGACAGAGAAGATATTGTGTGCCTCAATTCTAGTCTCACAATCTGTGTGGGACATTGCACGGATCAATTGGTGAAACAAGGCATCTGGAAATACCTGGGACAGACCACATGAAATTTGTAAGAACAAATAATTACTGCAACACTCAAATACAAAACCAATGTTGCAGTAAAAAAACTCACTTACCTTCTTGTGGTAAGAAACAATTGGGACCACCGATACTATATGTGCAGCACGGAGAACAGCTGATGCTGTGGTCCTTGAAAGGACTACATTAGTGGATATCATCTCAAGAATCACTGCCAACATATCAAGAATAGGCCCTGCATCCCCAACCTTAGAAACAAAACAAAAAGATGAACAAAGTTATGATAATGTGTATGAACACACAAACAGGAGAGTGAACAGCAATATACACAAGTTGAAGTGGCAAATCCAGGATCAACAAAAAAAAAAAGCAGAAAAGAACAGAAAGCAGTATAACTAACCTTATTTGAGATCTCTGCAATACAATTTTCTAATGCATGCTGGAGCTCCAAGTTCTGCTTTTTCTCTTCAGCAGACACATTTGATTCAGCTGCCATTTGCATGCATTTGCGCAGGTGCTTAATCAAGTCAGCTATTACAGCAGTCATCGCGCCTGAAGCCTGCTGCTTAGCATGTAGCACAAGGCATGTGGCAACATTAACCATGTTAATTTGAAGATCATGTTGCTTCACTACACCCTTATGATCCAAGTGCTTGATCAAAGAAGCTACCAACACATGACAATTTTCTCCTGCTTAAATAGTTCTCTAGTCAGTTATCTCATAGACATGTCAGAAACATAGCTTAAAATAAGGAAACATAACAATTAAATATCATCTGACCTGATTCTTCCAGACGAGACTGCAGAAACAATAAAACAGAAGAGGCAACGCCCTTCTGCGGAGACCAGTAATTTCCACTGTCAAAAGCAGCCATAAGCGGTTCCAGAACCCTTCGAACAGTTGTTGTTTCCTTTGCTAACTTTGCTATATTGCAAAGGCAAACCATAGACCAGTATGATGGGCTCTTTGAGATATCCCTGAATGGATTATATGAATGTATAAATAACAAATAAATGATGCATTTCCAGTGGCAGTAAAAATAAGTGCAAATAATTTTTTTAGGAAGCCTTACATGTTTTCCAACTTATAGTCAATCACAGGATTAGGCTTGAAAGAAACCTTTTTGTTCATTTTGGGAATCATTGTATCTGAATTTTGACCAACTTCTTTGGTATCTTCTTGGCCCTTCTCCAAATCCATATAATTCTCCAGAATCACGGAAATGATCTAATTCAAGATGAAAAAACGTTTAAAATCTAACTACAACGCATAAGCAGCACTTACATATTTATATGAACCTCGGATGTAATAGACCAGGCAAAGTTGAAGTATCCGATGCTCACCATATCCAAATCCATTGCTAGTTGGGAGTGCTCACCAATGAAAGATACCTGGCAGTAACTATTGGTTTAGAAGCAAAAAGTACCTAGAAGAAACAGTTGTTGACTTTGCACATATGATGCAGTTCTAGAGTGAAAGTTAATAATTGTAACGGAACTAACAACAAAATTTCCCCGAAAAGAAAACAAATAATTGTAGCGGACCTAACTACTTCGACCAAACAAGTGAACCATAAAGATCAACATCATCCTCCGTGCATTTCCCTAGTAATGTGAATGTACTGAAGCTACTGTGCTCAATACATGCTTTGAATGTACTCTTAAACGAAAAAAAGAAAATCATAATGAAGAGTGTCTGTGAACAGTTTGTGGATCATGATGAAATTCAAGTATATATAATCCATTCCACTAATAAGCGACAATTAAAAGCAGAAGTTCTGGCTATTTGCAGAAGTTCAGACATAACCATTCTCAAATTTTGTGCGACACGTATAATGTTTTCTGTCAGTCAATCAAAAGAAAATAATAAAAAGAGGCATTACCATGAATGCTAAAGCCTGTATTCCTGCTGACCGTAATCGGAGTGATCTTTCCTCATCCCCCATTTCTTGAGCAAGTTGACACAATTTCGGGATTAGACCTTCTAAGTCAAACATGTGTGAATTTTCGGTCTGCGTATGAACAAATGTCAAACCATACGATTAAAAAGAAAACAAAGAAACTAGGATTACTGTCAAGCAATAAACTCTATGTAGTGAAAGCTGGAAAAGTAGCATTGCAACCCAAGCTGAAGGGACATATGTACTCAATGTACCTGTAAACTTATAAAGTCAACAAGAGCATTGCAACCCAAGATCTGGACTTCTTCCTCTTTTTGCTCTAAAAGAGTTCGGACAATGCATAGCAGACTACACGAAAAAAGAGGCCTACACAGAAAGGAATTCAAAAAAAAATGATCGAGCAATACGAAAAGTAAACCCACGCAATATTTCACTATAACGAAAAATGTGATATACTGGTTCTAAGTAGCCAGATAATGGCGCACCATATAAATCCGGGAGAAACAGTTACTTACATCTGCTCCTTACATGAAGAAAGCAGTTTCTTGTAAATGCACAAGACAACTTTAACTGATCCAATATTTCCATTTCGCAATTCTTTGTAACATTTTTGCTCAAGGTACTCTGTAATCTGTCACAAGGGAAGACTGCAACACATGAGAATAAAATGGAGAGGTACACGAGATTACAATAGGAAAAATATTAGAAAGCAACTACCTTTGGAATTCGTAGAGGATTCCTTGACGCATACTCACAAAGCTTGCCAATCTTTCTATCATTCGGCTCAGCTTCCTGCCCAAATCAAAAAATGGAAAAATTGTTAAACTCCCGGATAAGTTACTTAGCAAGCATAAGAATTCCAAACAACCCGTTCTCAATCTCAAGAAAAGCAACTAAAAATCCCTTTTAAACTCACAATCGAGAAACAAAGATCTTCATTAGTACTAAAATAGAAACTTCAAACTGAAGAAGATGGAAATCAACCAAATAAACGACTCAGGAAGGAAGTGTGAGTGAATAGAAAAGTTGACCTGATTACGAGGGAAAATTTCAGCGAGCATTTTCTTGTAACGTTTAACGGGATGTCTAGACCTTGCCCTCAAAGAAGGACAGAAGAAACAGAGGTTACCACAGGCGGGTAAAACCCGTCTGGACATAACCCCCATTTTCTTCTCCGCTTCTTATCCCTCTTCCTGCACCATTACATATCTTCAAACTAAACTCGGATAGAACAAAATTAATGAATAAACGAAAAGAAACATTTTGAGATAATCATTGTGTACCCAGCAGACTCCGATTGGAACCCTAAATTCAGTATACCGAGATCGCAATCCGGAGAACCCTGAAACCCAGGAAAGAAAATTAGATTTTGCGATCCCAGAAAATTCCAAAATAGAAAGAATCACAAAATCCATCAATTGGAATCAATGAGATTAAGATAAATTGAAGGTAAAATTGAGATTACCAGGAAGATGGGAAAAGCAGAGAGGCAGCTAGGTGGGGAGAAGAAAATTCTAATCCCGCTCGCCTTCTCAGAAGAGGTGGCATTGTTCTTCTCTCGTCTTTTTATCATTATTATTCTCATCTTCCATTATTAAAAAAGTCCCTTCTCTCTTTCCGCCATTAATGTCGGAAAGTGTCAGTCCAAAATAAAAATCATATAAAAAGAATTACTCTTTAAAATTACCATTATAATTTTTTACTATTGCTTGGATTCACTAGTAAGCTTAGCCCGGATACTTGGGTACCCGAATCAGATTGAGTTAGATTTTTCGAGTTTCAGATATTTTAAGTTCACTTAAATATGATATGTTCGGATATTTTTGTGAGTTCGAATCAGGTTCGAGTACTAAACTTCCAATTCGGTTCAAATTCAATTCTTACAAAATATCCTATTTTGGATCAGATTCGGTTTGGATTAAAATTGGATATCCGATTTTTTTATTAATCTTTTATTTAAACATTTTCAAAAAATTTAAAAAATTCTTAAAATATCATAATTTAAATAAAAATTTTAATTTTCACATTTTTATTATTATTTTGATTCTAATATGATTAGATTTATAGTTATGATTTTGAATATCTGTATAATTAAAATATATATAATTAATTTTTTATATATATATTATATATTTTGCTTATTTCAGATTTTGGGTTTTACTCAATCGAGTTCGAGACTTATCTTAATCAAACAGGACTTATCTCAATCAAACAGGACCTATGTGTCATACACTATTCACAAGACTGGTTCAAAGGTTGGAGGTTTTAGTCTGGCCAAAGAACTCGGAAAAAATCAAACGACAACAAAACTGATGAGTAACAAAGAGAGCAGAACAGGTTTCTGAAACATGAACCTTGTTTTGTTTGTGAATCAGGAGATCAAGGTTAAACTAATCCATACCCTAACTAAACTATGCAGAAGCACTAACTACTCTACGCTTATACTTGACTTCACACATGTGAATCAAAGATGGAACAGAGCTAAGCTAGGTAGAAAATGAGGACTAGACACACAAAAAAAAACAATGAGCATTGTGGAACATTCTTCATTAGGAGTTAAAAAGGCAACATCTAAAGCAAAGTCATGTCAACCAACTTAGACACTGCACAAACTTAGTCGCATAAGGAAGTTACCAACTCTTGGTTTTCAGCAATTTCCTCAACGATGTCACTTAAGATTCCTAAGTTAGACCCTATCCAAATCTTAACCTTCCTACCATACCTATATACAGTGGTAAAGCGTGAGATCTAGTTGTTACAAAGATGGTGTCTCTCTAGCGTAAGGGCTTCATGTTGTAATGGTCAGCCAGTTTCTGAGCAACACCATCGTGGAGGAGTTTGTCCATTATCTCATACTTCTTATGATGAGTGTTTGCCGTCTCAGCCTGCTGTTTTGATAGCTTTTCTGTGTCTTCAACGTGTTTCTGAAACCGTCAAATAAAATACATGAAAACACAATTCAAAAGAGCAAGCATGTACTTAATAACAGGACAATTAATACCATCAGATCCCATGCCACAGAAAGAGAAAGCGATGAAAAAACATATGCACCTTCAGCATCAACGAAGTTTGGGCAGTATGCTTAAGAACAATCCGCTTCATTTTCTTAGCCTTCTCGAAATCAGGATCGTTAGGGTCAATCCAGCGACAACGAATCTGTCTACCAGGCACCTTAGGTCGATTATCAAACATCTCAGGCTTGGCAGCACTAGCACTGACAGGCCTGGGCATTCCAGCAACCATGAAATGATAATTTGTCACAGTCGTGATAACACCCTGAGCCATCTCTTCAGTCTCCATCTCAACCAGAACGCCCAAAGGAAGCTCCTTTGGACCCAAGTAGTTTGGTATGAAGCTCACACTCTTGACATTCCCAAACTGATTAAAAGCAGATTCTACAACCGAATCAGTGGCAAGAGGCGTGAGTTCGTCTATATACACTGTTCGCCTGACTTTTTCCATAAACTTTTCATACTCTACTTCTTCCGGAGTAGCCATACCTAACCAATCTATTGACACGAAAAGAAAGAATCAAAATTCCAACTAACACTCGAAGCAATATATCACACATACCAAATTGATTCAAAACCAATACAACTTCCGTTAACAAAAAATCAAGTTTCTTCACTAAAATCGATCACCAAACTCCTATACAAGCGAAATAACAAAAATATTCCACAAATTTCCCGAACACGAAACGAAGAAAACATTCCTGACGAGAATCTAGGGTTCTATATCTTCCTCATCTAAAATCCACATCTCACACAAATGAATAAACAAGATACTTGCAAAAACCATCACACAGTGAAGTATTTAAGCACTGAAATCAAACTATTACCTCAGGTCCTCAGCTAGAGAGAAAATATCGATTCTCGGAAGAAAATGGTATTTGAGGGTTTGAGTGATCGCTTAAGAAACGAGTAAATCCATAAGACCCTTATAAGTAAGGTAGTTTTCTCACCAAACTAAAACCTCTACAAAGGCTACAAATAAGAACTTTACAACACCAGAGCCCACAAAAGACCCCATCAATTAAGAAGACAAATGTCAATGTCAAAAAGACATTGTTTTATAACATTACTACCCACTGAACTTATCTGAGAGCAATGAAAACATTTGTGTCGGAGAATTATAAGAGTTGACTAAGGTAATCCCTAGTACTCTGCACTAGTCCCCTATCATCAACAACAAGCCCCAGTAATCTTCATCATGGAAAGAAAAGCAGTGTCAACCAAAAACCAAATCGATCAAGGCCTTATTCAGAACATGATATGAAACTAATTTTCTTAAAGAACCAAGGTGTTGCAACAAAATCTAAGGAACAAGATATGAATTCAGATAAATTTATCATCCAAAATCATGAACTGCATCAAAGCACAGAAAAAAAATCATAAAAACAACAGCTAATGTGGAGTTAAAAGAGGTGTAACAATAGTTATTAGTGAGATAATCATTGTACTGAAACATAGAACATCAAAAGGTAATAACATATGATTCTCAACAATCACTAATGTAACTAAACTTTACAGAATTCTTTCCACAAAAATGTTTGTAGCAATTGGAACAAAATCGGATACTAAGAACAAAACAAAGATGATATTGCCCATTACTCAATTGAAACAATAGTTCACGAGAAGAGTTTTGTCCCTACCACAAAACCAACAAGAAAAGAAGTAAGAGAAGTCACAGGCATTCAAGGACAAACATCGATCCTCATTTGAAAGCTAAGTCACAGTTGAAATATTGAGAGGCTGTTGTCTCTCGTCAATAGATCTGTAGTACTAAAGAGAACACAAAATTAGCTTTACATTAAAAATCCAGAGTCATCAATGTCTCTCAACGTCTGAAAATCAATTTTTCAAAATAAATGCAGAAAATCATCAATGGAAGGTTCTCTCATATTGAGCTAAACCTAGAACTTTCAAGCTAAACCCAGAAAATTTGAAGAGAATCCAAAAAATCTAGGACAACAATGAAAGAGAGAGTAATATAAAAACCTGCTTCAAGTCTTCAATGAGCTTCGGCGATGACGAGACCCTAAAGAGGAAGGAGGCGACGATCTGTGACATATGATTTTAGTCGTTGTAATTTTTAATCATAGCTAAGGGTAATATGGTCTTTTCAAAAATTAAGCAAATTAATAGAAGGGAAAATGATGACAATATTGGTATATAAATATATATTTAAATTGAATAACATTCGCAAAGCCCGTATAGCTCAGTGGTAGAGCGTCAGTCTTGTAAACTGAAGGTCCGTAGTTCGATCCTGCGTGTGGGCACTTTTTAATTTTCATATATATTCTTCCAAGAATAACAAATTTTTTGAAAAATTTTATGAACGCATTTTATGTATTTGAATATCTTATGGGTGTCATTATAACAACCTTTAAAAATGTCTAAAGTAGATTTTGTTACAGATTTATATATAAAAATTTAAAACTAATAAAAACAAAAACAAAAATTTAATATAAACTTATCTGTTATAAATCTAGTTCTTGATTGGTTCAGGTTTGAGTTTAGACTCTGTTTTCCGGGTAGATTTAAGACCCGGGGTCAGATCATTTAATTCGGTATTTTAGTTCTTTTGATTTAAGATTTACTCAGATATTTTAATTTTGTTAGATATAGTTCGGTTCAGTACAGACCAAGTTCTAGTTTAGAGGTATTTTTATATAAAATTTTAAAACTAAAAACAAAAATAATAAAAAAACTCTAGAAAGCTAAAATTTTGTTCTTGATTTGGTTTTGGTTCGGGTTCGGGCTTAGTATTTTGGACATATAGATTTATGATTTATGTGAGTATTTTGACGGATGGTTCCTCTAATACAGATCAATTTTGGTTCGGGTTACAATCATTGAATCAACATCTCAAAAACAATATTGCAAAATATCAACACGGGTCTAATGTTATAACGACGCAGATATAATCCTAGTTATTTATTAAATAAAATAAAATTCCTTTTCCGGAAAATTTCATTGGCCATAGTCCATTGTGGTTCACCACTTCGTCATGTTTTAGTTCTTAAGTGGCTTTCTAGGGAATAATATAAAAACAAATTTAATAATAATTCATTATATCATAATCTTCATTTTAAATATAATTTATATTATTTTTAACTGTTTTAAATTGATAAATTATATTTTTTAACCCAAAACGTGCAACCAATCTTTTCTTGGTGGAGAATGTACTCCATTAATGTCAACTATTCACAATCTAGTTGTTTTCAACATCAAAATATATTATATATAATCAAATAATAAGAGAAAATTATCAATTATTTAAATCCTTAAATTGACTCTAAAAGTTACTCTTCAAGTAATTTTACAAGAATATCTGTCAACTATATTTATAAAGCTCAATCAAAGACAGATCTTTTTCTCTTCCTATTTCTGGCAAATTTGACATCTCTCGTTGTGATCTCTTTGAATTTTTCAGGGTTCTTTGCTTCTGAAAACCCTCCCGGTCTTCTTTCTTCATCCACACGTAACCTTAACAAAACAAAACAAATGGATCCAACAGAGCTTAAACGTGTGTTTCAAATGTTCGACAAGGACGGAGACGGGACAATCACGAAGAAAGAGCTAAGCGAGACTCTACGAAGCCTCGGGATTTACATACCAGACAAAGAGTTGACTCAAATGATTGAGAAGATTGATGTGAATGGTGATGGAAACGTGGACATGGATGAGTTTGGAGAGCTTTACAAGACGATAATTGGTGAAGAAGATGAAGAAGAAGAAGATATGAAGGAAGCTTTTAATGTGTTTGATCAGAATGGAGATGGGTTTATAACAGTTGATGAGTTAAAGACGGTTTTGTCTTCCTTGGGGCTTAAGCAAGGTAAGACTTTGGATGATTGTACAAAGATGATAAAAAGAGTTGATGTTGATGGTGATGGTAGAGTTAATTATAAAGAGTTTAAACAAATGATGAAAAGTGGTGGTTTTAGTGCTTTGAGTTGATCTATGTTTTTGTGTTTTGTATTTTTTTTTTTTTGTGTTTTTCTTATTTATTTCATTTATTCTATATTGTTTTAGGAATGAAAATACACATAAGAAAATGTTATCATTTGATTGCATTTTTGTTTTGTATCTCTAACATAATTTCCTACTCATAAATGATTTTGATCAAGTGGTTATGGATCCGTGTTATCGATTCAATTGCTGAAAAAGTATTTTCATATTGCTGAAAATTTGTAATATTTTGAGCTTTGTAGATGAGTTTGTTTGAATATAATGAGAATTGAGATCATTTGCATATAGGCTTCAATATTATTGTTACTCTATTAACCAATAGAAAACTATATATTTGTACCCTTTAAACTGGACTTCAAATATTTAAAACTCCTTCAAAACAAATTTTTTTTGTTAATGATTACATCATAGTAATTTAAAATCACATAAAAAATTTCTTCTCTATTTTCTATTTAATCTTTTACATTATTACGATATACCAATATACATATAATTATATTCTTTAAATTTTTACAAATTGGATCCTTAGAAATAGAAAAATTCTTAGACAACATTTCTTGAAAAACTTAAGATTCAGAAATTTTATCTTTGGATTTTAAACTTCTAATTCGCATTTTCTCTCGTCTTTGCACCATTGGAATTGAAATTGAGCTTTGAAATAGCAATTAGAAGAGAAACCGAAGATGAAAACTGAAGAATCAAAGAGAAATTGAAGATTTGGGAAAGTGTTTTTAAAAATTTTGAAGAAAATTAAAGGTAGAAAAAGATGTTCCTTCTGATACCATAAAACCACTTCCAATGGAAAGATGTTGATGGAGGTTCTTAACATTAAAAAAAAGAAAAAAATTGTAAAAGTAAGAGAGAGAGTGTTTAGGGGTTAAAGTACAATAATAAGAGACCAAATGTTCTAATATAAGAACTCTTTGCACACATAACACATATATGATTGGACAAAACTTTTTTTAAACATAAAATTTAAATAAAAATTAAACTCAAATAAAAATAATAATATTTTACTACTTTAGAAACTCAAATTAAGATATGACCGATGGAGATGCTCTAACATAATAACAAACTTAAAATTGTAAAACTGTTTTCTCCTTCGGTACATCTGAGTATTTATATACAATTGATATGTAAATAATGTGAAACTTTAAACCAAAGTAAACCGAATTATCTATTATAACCGATTATAAAAACAACCAACCAGACCTTTGGGAGATACACAGATCTAATTTCGTTAAGTAGATTGCCAACAACCGCATGAGTGGGTGAGTAGTTATTGACCTTACATAACTAAAACAGTCAGACAAATATACTTGAACCGCGTGTGTCATTTATAGACCACACACTCTCGATTGCTCATGTATTAATTTTCTCAAGATATGGGACCTCGTGTAGTTCTCTGCCTTCATTTCTTTTAATTCAGAACAAAATAAATAACTGTAATTAATATCAATGGGCTATATCCAAATTTAACAATGAAAGAAGAAAAAACTTGCATGGCTTTTTAAATCATAAGAGAAACTTGACCACCTTACATACTAGATTTGAAGCATGTAAATTTGAGAAGAGTAAAGGCGTGTGAGAAGAATTGAATAGAATGAGAGTTAGAATTGTTTGTATCTTTTAAGAAACCGAGAGAGAAGTGGAGAGAACATTGTTGGATTGAATGTTGTTTATTTCATTCAAGTTGAATCTGAAATTACATCACTTTCGACTATTTAAAGATAGGTAAAACATAAAGGTAAAGTAACTTGCAATGGGTAGAAACGGCTAGTGTTGTACATTCTTATCCACAAACGGCCAGTGCGTCCGTACATACTTATCTGTCTCTGCTTCCTTCTTGATCTATTAATGGCTATTTTCCTTCTTGATCAAGTGTTGATTTGCCTTCCTAATTGATTGATTAATTCCGGTTTAGCCACTTGGTCTCTTGGATTGGTGTGAGTTTGATGAAGTGGAGATAGACTTGATCAATAAAGCACTCATTTGGGTTATGGAAACTCTTCTTACTTTGAAGATTCAAGAGGTATAACATGTCACTGATTATGCGGAGATGTTAAAAATGATGGCCACATCAGATGATTGGTTAGCCTTTTCACAATACCAAGAAAAATTTGTCAGATTTATAAAACTTTTCTCTTCTTTCTTTCTTCATCATATTCCTAAAGTTCTTACAGAAAAACGAATTGATTAGGTAAAATTGTTCGTAACTATAAATTGTTTTTTGTATACAATATGTCTCTTTCTTAATTGAAAAAGTAATATAATCAATATGTTGAAAACAAAATTGACCACCCAAAAGTGTATTACACCAAAGATTTTGAATGATTTATATACGACAAATTCAATTCCGGAAATGGCTTGGTCAAATAATAGAAACATATCATGTTTGTTGTGTTTCTCGATTTGAATTCGACTCCAAAAAATTGTATTTGTCCCTTGATCATATATAAGGTTCTCTTGATCTAGTCGTTAGACAAACAAAAACTACAAGTTCAATTTCATTGAACTAATAATTTTATTGGAATCTAAAGAGTTCAATACAAATCTTAGACCAAACGGTTATCAAATAAAATCAACTGGAAAACATAACAATAATTTTCTTAGCTCATTTAATTTTTTTTCTCAAACAAAATTCATTAGAAAAAACGAGACTATCAATTATAGAGACATCTCTGCAACGAGTTGATCTAAATCCTTGTAAGAACTCCCACCTTCTTTAATAGCCTCCAAACCTTTCTCTCTCAGCTTCATCAACGTAACTCTCTCCTGCAAATCCTTTTTCATGGACTCAACCAAAACCTTAGCAAGCTCATCTGAGTCAGGAACATAGTCTTTATTCTCTCCAACACGAACTGAAGCTTTTAACTTATCAACAAGCAAAGTTGTGTTGTAGAAATGATCAGCTTGCATTGGCCATGCAAGCAACAAAACTCCTCCAACCATTCCTTCTAATACAGAACCCCAACCTAAATGAGTTAGGTAAGATCCAACAGCTCGATGTTCAAGTATCATAGTTTGTGGTGCCCATCCTCTTATCACAAGTCCTTTCTCCTTAACTCTCTCTTCAAATCCCACCGGCATTACATCTTCCTCGACGGAGTTATCATCGGAGTTCACCTTTTTAGCTGCGTCCCTCACCGCCCATATGAAACGTACACCGCTTTTTTCCAAAGCTGCAGCTAAAGCTGCTGTTTGTTCAGCTGTGAGACGGATCTGACTACCAAAACCGATGTAAACAACAGAGTTATCCTCAGGGCATGAGTCTAACCAAGCTGAGACTTTCTCTGGTGGGATTGAGCTTTGTCCTCCACGGTCAACACCAGCTTTAACAGGAAGCAATGGTCCAACAGTCCAGACACGGTGGTGATCCATGAAACGAGTTTTAACACTTTCCACAAACTCAGACTCGAGTTCGTAGAAAGTGTTGATAACTAGTCCATAGCTTTCAGTTGTAGCAGTCTCGAGTTCATCGAAGAAGCCTCTTTCTTCTTGACCCCACATAGTAGAAATCGAATGAGCATTGATGGGCATGAAACAGATAGACTTAATACAGAAAGCATTAGCAGCTTTGTTAATCCAAGGGCTTAAAAAGGAGCTTCCAAGGATAGCATCAGGGAGATTTGAAGGTGATTGACTACGAAGAAAGTCAACGAGAGGGTCATGGAGACGAGATAAAGCTTCAAACATATGAGGTAAAGCTTGAAGAGGAAGTTGTTGAAGTGTTTCAACGCCTGAAGGAATCAAAGGGTGAGAAGGAAAAGGAAGGATTAAGGTTTTGAATTGTTCTGGTGAGTGAAGTGAACGGAGAGGATCGAGATAAGGAGAGCTTTGTGGTGTAACGAGAACAGTAACAGTAGCTCCACGGAGGAGAATTTGATGAGTGAGATCGAGATGTGGAAGCATGTGACCAGATTGTGGAAATGGTATGACCAGAACGTGTGGCTTCTTCGTTGGTTTCGTCATGATTTTGAAGAAAGATAGAAAATTGAAACTTCTCTGTTTTTTTTGCAGACTGTAGAACTTCACTTTATATAAAGAAATGTAACGCACAATATATCTTATATCATTATAAAAATTGCAAACAAATGAAAATTCCCAATAAAAAATCGCTAAAAATTTCAGACCAATCGATAGAAGCTACCTACTTCAAGTTAGATGTGTCTTTGAGATTGTAACTTTATTGCTGTCCTTTAACTATTGAGTTTTAAGACTTCTCCGTGTTTCGGGAATATGATAACTTGGTTTATTCCGGTTATCAAAATTAATTTGTACCGGTTTTAACCAGAGTCGGTGTTATGTGTTTCCTTCTTCTTCCTTCTTTCACATTTCACTCTCTGGGTCAACTGATATTCATTGCTTTCAAGCTCTCTGCATCTTTGAACCGAGAAAGGTATATCTCTCTCTTTCTGTTTCCGTGAGTCCTTCTATGGATCTTTTTGCTTCTTTAGAATCTGTTAATAGGAAACTACATTGAGTGGATATTGCGAATGTCGATTGGCTCAACCCTAAGCAAGTTTCGCTTTGGAGTTCACGAAATTTAGCAATCAATTATATATATTTTTTGTGAAATTTTGATCGCCAATTACTGTTTGTGAAAGTTGTGTAGCTGTATCGAGAGATTTAGAAATCTCGATTTCATATTTAGGGATTTAAACTTCGAGAATTGTAAAAATAGAGTGAAGGATGCTCTATGTGCTAGGGTTCGTCAATTATGTAGGTCTAATTCATTCATGATCATTGCTGGAAGATGTTTATGCAATCTTTAAGCTTATTATAATCACATTTAGCTCACTTGATCTTGTTTCAGACTCTATTTTCTCAATGCTTTAGAACCTTAAGAAGATTGAATGCTTGTTGTTTATGAATGCTTTTAATCGTTTTGTCTTTAGAAACAGAACCTTCTTAATTGGTGAAGTAGGTTTCTGGTCACTGTTTAGATAAACCCTACTCGGGTTATAGTTTGTCAATACTAAAATTTGGATTGAACTTGTGATAACTAGGAAATGGGAAGAGAGAAGAGTCCTGGCTTGAAGATCCTCTGGATCTGGACTATCGGTACTGCTGCAAGTATGCTTACCTTTCTCTCATTCTAAACGTTCTTAGTGTACTTGCGCTTGTATATAAATACTGGTTTATATACTGTTCTATGGATAAGATCATGGGATCATTCATACCCTAACACTGACCAATCTTTCACTTCATTGCAGTATTGGTGACGAGTGTTGTTCGTACAAGAATGCAGGATATGCAATCAATGATGAACCAGGAACAAGCACCGGAACAAAACCAGAACAGAAATGCAGGAGGTTCCATCTTAACAGATGAAACAGTTTTGCCTGAGTCAGATAGAGAGATTGCTAAAGAGCTTAAATAAAGAACAGAAGAGTCTGGTTCTGTTGTTTCCTCTATACTTATTTCAGTCTTCATGAAGATGATCAAAACAGATTTTGATAGTTTTGATATGTGTAGTTTGCGAATATGATGATTAGAAGAGTTAGGAGAATAACTTGAATGGTGAACCAATCAAGAAAGTTGATGAGGAATGCTTGGTCTCTGTATATATTTTCCCTTACAAGGATGATATAGATTTTATCAACGAATCTACCAAAATTTTGTTTCTCAAACTAGCACTTTTTCAATTTTATTTCTGAAGAATATTTCTAAATGCAGTTTTTGCGTTTAATAATTTTTAAAATGTTACACATACACACAAGTTTTGTTTGTCAAACAATTGAATCGATAAAATTTAACTTATATCAAACAATTGAATCGACAAGATTTGACTTATAGTTAAATTTTCCAAAGCTATAACAAATTCGGGTGAAGAATGCAACATATGTATAGGTAACAATAACCAATTAGGCCAAAATATTTCTCCAACAACTAAATTTGTAGAAAAAATGAAAAAAAAAAGAGAAAAAAAAAGAAAAATTGCAGATATGTTAATAAATCTGAAATTAAAGATATCTGAAATTTCTAAAGTTGGATATTGCACGTTTCTAAACATATCTTCAAGGATTTTATTCTTTTTAATAAATAACAATAACAAGAAAGAACTTTGTTGTTAAAAAAAAAAACAAGAAAGAACTTTATCAAAAAGAAAGAAAAAAAACTAATAACAAGAAAAAACGTATACATGATATTTTTCCACCAAAATTTAATTACAGGTACAGTAAAATTTCTATAAATTAATAATATTAGGATTATATTAAAACTATAATTTTTTAATTAACTTATAGAGATTATTAATTTATCGATATACTTACTAAATTAAAAATCCAATTTGAGACTATAAAATTATATTATTCTATAGAGGTTTTTTTTTTGATAAAATTTGAATTATTCTATAGAGGTTATAAACAAATCTAAGTATTAATTTAAAAACGTTCTACTATACCAAGGAATTTCATCTTTATACTAGACCTCATTTGCCTAATTTATTTTTGGTTTATGTTCCTTAATTGCTCACCGTTCTTATCTTTTTTTAAATATATTTCTCATCAAA
Organism: Lepidium aucheri; assembly: GCA_900406435.1. Taxonomy (NCBI): domain Eukaryota; kingdom Viridiplantae; phylum Streptophyta; class Magnoliopsida; order Brassicales; family Brassicaceae; genus Lepidium; species Lepidium aucheri. The sequence continues at coordinate 20,415 of OVBA01002897.1, forward strand.
CAAATAAAAACGGAATATCCAACTATTTAGAAGTTTCAGATATCAATAACCTTAATAAAACAAATAAAATCTCATCTATTTATTCATTCCTAATGTTATAAGATTAGTATAAATGATTTGTTTACTTGCTCTTCACTCTCTTAAACCCTTATTATATAAACTACACAAAACTTGGACAACTCCATTCACTTATCATACTCTATTGTTTACATTCTCCAATCTCTCCAACACAAAATCAATCTTGTTCAAATGACATCATCCAACATTGAGAAAGGTCTCATCGTGAGTTTTGGTGAGATGCTTATTGACTTTGTCCCTATCAAATCCGGCGTTTCCCTCTCTGAATCACCTGGATTCCTCAAAGCTCCTGGTGGTGCTCCGGCCAACGTTGCCATTGCTGTCTCACGTCTTGGTGGTCTTGCTGCCTTCGTTGGTAAACTCGGTGACGATGATTTTGGTCATATGCTTGCAGGAATCTTGAGGAAGAATGGTGTTGTTGATCAGGGGATTAGTTTTGACAAAGGAGCAAGAACTGCACTTGCTTTTGTTACTTTACGTTCTGATGGAGAACGAGAGTTTATGTTTTACCGGAATCCTAGTGCCGATATGCTTCTCCGGCCAGACGAACTCAATCTCGAACTTATCAAATCTGTACGTATCTTTCTCTTTGTTTTCAAGATTTCGGTTTGAATGTGATTGATATCACACATCGGATACTATTCTCATTTTAGTTTTTATACTACTTCTATTGCATTTTATAAGGGATTTTTTTTAAAAAATTGTTTTATAAGTTGTTTTAGATATTTCTACAAAATTATATGCATTTTATGTTTAGGGACTATCGTAGAATTCTATTAATCTTAAAATATAAAATTATTTTGATCGATTATATTTAAATTTCTAAATCAACGTGCTTTTGAGTAAAAAGTCTTCATATTTTTAGACAAATGTAGGCATACATGATGTTGTAACTCTTGTGATATTTTGAAATGCTAGGTTATATCACCTAAAACTCGAAGGACATGTTAGAATGTGATTAACATCTCATATCTAAAATTGTATATAGCGATATTTTTGAGACCATTATACTAATAATTATTAATTTCACTAGTTGGTCTTTTGAAATGTCCAAATTAAACTTTTCTATCACAAGGTTGAGATTTGATTAATGTATATTCTTCTTTATTTGGCAGGCGAAAGTGTTTCACTACGGATCAATTAGTTTGATAACAGAGCCATGTAGGTCTGCTCACATGAAAGCAATGGAAGTGGCGAAAGAAGCAGGAGCTCTTCTTTCTTACGACCCAAACTTGAGGGAACCTCTTTGGCCATCTCCTGAAGAAGCTCGGACACAAATCATGAGCATCTGGGACAAAGCTGATATCATTAAAGTAAGTGACGTTGAGCTTGAGTTCCTTACAGGAAACATAACAATCGATGATGAGACAGCAATGTCTCTATGGCATCCCAATTTGAAGGTCTTGGTTGTTACTCTTGGTGAAAAGGGTTGTCGTTATTACACTAAGGTAATGTCCCATAAACAACCTTTTTGGTTCTCGTTAACAAAAGAAGTTAACTTTGCAAGTCCTTACTAAATTATAGGCTTTCAATTCAAAACCAATTTGTTACAACTAAAATGACCTTTAGATCGTATATATTAAACTAAAATAATCTCAATTTCCGATGTAAAATATCAACCACATTCTAACTTGCCATTTGAAATGTATAAGTAGCTATCCTTATAGTGGTCTATCTAAAACCCACTTCTAAAATCTTCTTTTTAAGCTACTATATTATAGCGGGTAGGAATCAAACATCTCGAAATACCGTAGACACATCATGATGCATCATGCATATCTTGATGGATTTAACTTTGAACTCTAAAACCATGATAAGATTATGGATTTACAATTCATAACCAATTGAAATGTGTTACACTTATATATATATTAGATTAGAGTTATATCAATACCTGATATAGGATATCAATCATATTCTAACGGTCTCACTTACTAAATCATAAAACTCTATAGAAATTCCATGGATCTGTCGAGACATTCAATGTGAACGCAGTGGATACAACCGGAGCTGGAGATTCATTCGTTGGAGCACTTTTAACACAGATTGGTGATCATCAATCTGTACTCGAGGTATGTACTCAAGTGAATGAACTATCTTCCTTAGACTGTCGATTACACGCGATTTACTGATATGGCTTGTTTGTTTTCCTTTGAACTTAGGACGAAGAGAAATTGAGAAAAGTGCTGAGATTTGCAAATGTTTGTGGAGCCATCACGACGACTAAAAAAGGAGCCATTCCAGCTCTTCCTTCAAAGATCGAAGCTCTCAACTTTCTTAAAGACAAAAAGAAACGTCAAACCTATAATAAATTCACTAAATTATGTTGTGCAGCTCCTCGTAAAGTGTGATTTTATGTGGTTTTGATACTTGCTCATGAGTATTGATTTGAAATTAAAGGATCCTTAAGTCTTTGTTGTTGTTGTCATCTTGGAAAGGACTATAATCTAGGTTAAAGTGAAATTTAACCTAGACAAAGTGTAGAGCCCAAGGAACTATTCATAGTCCAATAAAAAATTATTGATACAACTGTTTATGTTGAAATATTGGTTTAATGTTGCATAATGAAAATTGTAGATAAAATCTGTTCATTTATTTAATGAAATTTTTTTAGGAGAGAAAATTTGCAAAAATATAACACAAAAGTATTGACAAAATATTTAAAGTTTTTTTCATTTTGTTAACCAAAGAGGAGTTTGGTCGAAGCCCAAACTAAACCTCTAGAAGACTGGATGTGATCTAGGTTTAAATATCTGGTCGCCAAATAAAAATTAATTTCTAGTCTAGACCAACGGAATAACTTCTTCTTCAAGTAAAAACTACTCGAATATCACCCACTTGGTTTACATATTTAATGTTGTTATAGGGAATTATGCAATTACTAACAAGAGTCATTATATTGATACAATAGTGTTGGTTTGATCTTAGCCAGTATCCAAAGTTTTAATTACCACGATAAACATTTAGAAATATTTATCATTACCATATACTAACGTTGAATGCATTGAACCTCATAAAATATAAACAGAATTTAATTATTTAAAATGCATTGTTTACGTTTATATTTAGAATAAATACTTGACAAAAAAAAATTTAGAATAAATACATTTTTTTTACATGACACATTATCCATGGAACCCAAAAAGACATATAAACTACAAATACGGAATGAAATCAAAAGCAAATAAAAAGTATGTTTTGCAGAAATGCTAATAAATCTGACCCAATTTATAATATAATCTGTTTTTAGTTAACAAAAAATATTAATAATATAGTCTATTTTTAGTTTTAAAAAAAGTCTATGTACAAATTTTATAATATCTATATATAAGAGTTGAATTGTTTGTGAGTTTTATTTTTTAATAATATGTAAAAATGACCTCAAAAGATTTAAAAACTGTCTTAACTCTCTTAAACCCTTACATAAACTACTCAACACTTCGTTCACTTTTCATTGTGTCTATCGTTTTCATTCTCCGATTTATTGAACACAAACTCGATCATGTTCATATGACAACTACATCTAACAGCGAGCAGGACAAAGGCCTCATTGTGAGTTTTGGTGAGATGCTCATTGACTTCGTCCCCACGGAATCAGGCGTTTCCCTCTCTGAATCCACTGGTTATCTCAAAGCTCCTGGTGGTGCTCCGGCTAATGTTGCCATCGCCGTTTCACGTCTTGGAGGTCGTGCTGCATTCGTTGGGAAACTCGGTGACGATGATTTTGGCCGTATGCTTGCTGGAGTGTTGAGGAAGAATGGTGTTGTTGATCAGGGGATCACATTTGACAAAGGAGCAAGAACTGCACTCGCTTTTGTGTCTTTACGTTCTGATGGAGAACGAGAGTTTACGTTTTACCGGAATCCTAGTGCCGATATGCTTCTCCGGACAGACGAACTTAACCTTGAACTAATCAAATCCGTATGTAAATCTTTCTCTTTGTTCTCAAAATTGTCTGGTTCAACAGAAACACCATAAGCATACAAGTTCCGGACCAGCCAGAGACTTTTCTTCGGAACTGTTCAAGGGATCTATGGGTTAACGAACCATGAGATACCACTAATCCTGGGCCAGAGGAGCCATGTGAATACCTCTATACCGAGGGCGAGTATAATTTGTTTCTAGAGGCATTCGAATACCGGATGAGACATACTACCTTCCCAATATCCAATACTAACATTCGATTATTAGGAAATTAATATCCCACATTGGAAGTTAGAAAAGATTCTCTCTAATATATATATATATATATATATAAGATACTGACTTCTCCACTCATCGCCAACCACGCCCGCATAGACTTATTTTCAAGAGTTTACTTGTTGGTCTTTCGATTTGTCCAGACTTTTGTATCACAAGATTGGAGATTTGATTGATGTATGTTCTTCTTTCAGGCTAAAGTGTTTCACTATGGATCAATAAGTTTGATAACAGAGCCATGTAGATCGGCTCATATGAAGGCAATGGAAGTGGCGAAAGAAGCCGGAGCTCTTCTTTCTTATGACCCAAACTTGAAGGAACCTCTTTGGCCATCACCTAAAGAAGCTAGAACACAAATCATGAGCATCTGGGACAAAGCTGATATCATTAAAGTCAGTGATTATGAGCTCGAGTTCCTTACCGGAAACAAAACAATTGATGATCAGACAGCAATGTCTCTATGGCATCCCAATTTGAAGCTCTTGCTTGTCACACTCGGTGCAAAAGGATGTCGTTATTACACTAAGGTAATGTTCTACAAACCTAAACCAATCTTCATCATCATCTTGGTTTAAGCTCTCAAATGTGTTGTTGTAACTTGTGAGTTACACTAAAATGAAACTCTCTGGTGTGTAGAATTTCCATGGATCTGTTGCAACCTTTCATGTGGACACAGTAGATACGACCGGAGCTGGTGATTCCTTCGTTGGTGCGCTTTTAAACCAGATTGTTGATCATCAATCTATACTCGAGGTTAACTCTCAATGATTCTTGTAAGTATTGATCTATTGAATAAACCTTTCTTAGTCTATCTAACACGGTTCTACTTTTATCTTTCCTTAATCAGGACGAAGAGAAACTGAGACAAGTGCTGAGATTTGCAAACGCTTGTGGAGCTATCACAACAACTAAGAAAGGAGCCATTCCTGCTCTTCCTTCACATTGTGAAGCTCTCAGTTTTCTTAAAGACAGATAGAAACATTTAATCTTCAATCAACTTCATATGGTTTCCTTTGTCTTTCTTTGTTTTGTGGTTGTATCTTTGTTGATGATTCTGATTTTAAATAAATGAATCCTCAAGCTTCTGTTTTAGTTTCACTCTTTCTCTTATTCTTCTTCGATTAAGAAGAGTTTACGATTCAATCTGTCTGCTTTTCACAGATTATATGAAGAACTTTAGGTTTTTATTGAGTTAATATCATATTGCAAACACCATGTTCAAGAGATATGAACAAACTCATAGACAGATATCTTATAAAGATTCGAACCAAAAAGAAGAACATGACATCTTATAAGCTCTCAAACATAGCTTACTCAACTTAGACAAAACTAAAGGTATGACATTGACTCCACGCATTATACTTATGCAGATAGGTTTGAAGAATGTCTACGCATAGCTTACATACAGGTTTTAGCCTAGATCAGGGACAATGAAGTGTTCCTCGTCATCATCATCATCTCTGATCTCGAATCTTGGCTTCTTGTAGGCAACATTTGACTTCATGGGTTTGTATGAATGAACATAACCTAAATGTGAAACAGAAAGCTCAGGAACTTCAGCTGCAGGAAGAGCCTCTTGATTCATTTGATCACCGAAGAAACCCATGTCTGAAAACCAATCTAACTCTCCAGCTCCAAGATCAAGCTGTCCTTTCTGCTCGATTTAAACAACAACAAGAAGTCAATAACCAAACTTGATACAAAGAAAGTGATATAAAAGTGGATTCAGGATCTACCTTATCAGTAGATTCAATATCAGAGAAGTGGAAGAAATCGTCAACAGCCCAAGGAAGCTGAGTAGCAGAAGAAGGTTGTTGTGGTTGCTGGCTTGGGGATTTAGCTTTAGCTGGAATCTGATTAGCTTTCTGTTGGTTGTTGGAAGGCTCAGATTGATTCTTCTCCATTTCTTTACTACAACTAGTTGAATTCAAAGCTACTTTGATTCCAGTGGCTAAGAACCTCTGATGATTTGCAGATCGAGAATTAGCTACATGGATCGATTCATCACAGTCCCTGCATAGCAAAGCTCTATCCTCTACACAGAAAATGAAAGCTGCCTTCTCCTACAAGTCATAACAAACAGATTGAGCAAACCCTAGTCTCAAAACAAACAAATCAATACATACAAACATATCTTCCACAGAAAGATCGATTCTTTGTGATCAAAGTAGATCTAAACTAACAAATCTATCAATCTTCGACAAGATCTAATCAATCATCCAAAAGAAAGAGCAACAGAGATGACAAATCTATAGAACTTACTTGGCAGATATCACAATGAGGAAATTTGTTGGAGTAAGAGTTAAGATGAAGACGTTGATGTTTGCTTGCGAGTTTATTAGCAGCATGAATCTCTATGTCACATTTAGGACACAAAGCAGCTTCATCAGCACAACATATAACCGTCGCTGGAGCTTTCTCACAGACATCACACTGTATCTTCATCTTCACAAACCAAGTAATAAAACACAGAGCTTTTAGATTCTTAGCAGAACGGTTTTACAAGAAGGGTTTGGCTGAAATCTGGATATTTCTGAGCAGAGAGAAAGCTGGAAACAGAAATGGAGATGAAGAAAGAGAGAGTTTGGTTTTGTTTAATTGAGAGAAGAAGTTGTGTGGAGGAGAAGTAGTGAAAGAAGAAGAGAAGAAAGAAGATAAGGATTTGATGAATCAAAAGGAAACACTCTGCTGCTTACAGCAAGGTCCCGTGGAGCCTACTCATCTTCTGTGGCTCTCATTCTTCTCCATTTTTATTTTCATTTTTTATAATAACACTTGCTTTTTTTCTTGATTTGGTTGTCTATTATTATATTAATAAAATAAAAGATTCTGTTCAGCTATTCGAGTCAACAATTGATGCTACTTCTTGTTTCAATATGTTCAATACACCCTCTCTTTCATAGACTTTTTCATGATTTAAGATTTCTATACAAAGTTAAATTATATTTGTTGTGGTTTTGACCATTTGAATTCTATTTTTGATTGGTTAGATTCCTATGCAAAATTTAAATTAAATATATATATATATATTTTAAGATTTTTATGCAATTTTTTTTTCATTTTCTAGCTTAAATTCCATTTTTATATTTTTGATCCTTTAAATTCAATACAAAAGAAGACTACATATAATGAATCAGAAAGAATAATAATCAACCCAAAATAATAAATATTAAATTATACTAAGAATAGAGAAAAATATTTGATAGGTTTTTCCATCTATATTATAGATATCAGATAATATTTAAAATCTAACGAATTCCCGATTGACCCGAATATATATGAGAATTTTGATAGACTTTTTTAAAAAAAATTGGGATATTTTCATGTGTTTGATTATTTCATGTACTTAATTTTAATCCGGGTATAAAATATCCTAATATGTTGTAGAAACGAAAAAATTCTATAAAATTTATATTAGAATCGAATATAAATCGATACTAGAACCGAACATAATTGTTTTAAATAGGTATAGAAAATATAGATCCAAACAGATTGTAATCTGAGCGAACCGAACCAACATAAATTTAGTTCTTAATTGGATATAAAAATTTATAATACCCGTACCTGAACCAAAACTGACCGAATATCTAAAGCCACTTAAATTACATTTTTTTTTTTTTTTTGGAAAAACTCAAAAAGTTGATATTTTTTAGAAACATCCTTGTGTTTGGTGCAAAGCTAAGAATGAGTTGGGTTGCAATCAAAATCAGTGAGAAGACAAAAGTGAGACTCTCCCTTAAGTAGAATATAACAAGACCTACACGTAATCTGGAAAATGACATTTTGATTCATCCTTTGGAATGACGACATGTTCTGTAATATGTTCCATTCGACCAAAGATATTTTCTTGTGTTCTGTCAATTTTTTTTTGATAAATGCAGTCACTAAAATATCCAATCATGTAATTCATGTCAACTATACATTTTCAGTTTTATAAGGAAACAATTTCTTTTTGATAATAAAATCAATAAAAGTTCAAAGAATTGTGAAGTACATCACACACACAAAAATTACTGCTTCTGTACATCTGAATCTTTTTGGTTATTTCCATGAGAAGTGTTGTTTATGTTGGCTTTATCTTGATGAAGCAGATTAGAGAATCCATTTCCAATAGATTTCCACCAGCTTGATTGTTCTGAGGTAGTTTGATTCGACGAGTCATTACTGGTCGTTGAAGATAGTTCAATAGCCGTTGCTGACTCAGTCTGAAGTTCAGAGAATCTCACAGCTCCTAGTAGCTTTTCTGGAAGCTCTGCTTCGGTCTGGCTTTCAATGAGGAAAGCAAGATCAACAGTCAATGTTGTGATGTAGCCAAATGCTAGATGAACAATGGCACTAGCGACCATTGAAGAACCAATATCAACATCAACTTCCACAAAGTTCTCTCCTGTAATGTATTTGCAAGACAATGCACGTCCAATCACACATATCGCTTGCTCTCCAACAGCTTTTCTAACGATCCAAGGCCCTTTGACAATGCTTGCAATCAGTTTAAGCCTCGATTTCTTGACCGCATCATCTCCTTTCAGAAACTGATCCATTAGGGAGCCTTCAAGGATAGGCTCTGTGGCAACAAAGTAAGCCACAGCACTGTAATTGTCTTTGTGAGGAATTTGGAGATTAAATGCCCAAACAAAAGGTTTAGTTCCATCTGAATGAAACTCATCATCGATAGCTTTCCTAATTCGTCTGCTTGGATAACTTAGGATCTCAGAAAGCTTTGTGGGACCTTTAATCCAATCAAAACCTAGAGGCTTTAGAAGGAAATCACTAGCTGGTATTTTAACTTTGTCAGAGAAGTATTTTGGTCCTCTAACCATAAATGTTTGAGGAGATGGAGTTGTCCAACCATTACTGCAGTTGTCTTGCTTAAGACATGGAACAGCTCCCTCTGATTTCACTCTCTTAATCCATTCTGGCTCAGTTTCTTCACAACTAGAGCCAGCCATATCTTGTTGTAAATCTGCAACACACAAGCACATCAAATTTTAATCCTTGATAGAGGAAACCAATCCCATAGCAGACGACAAGAACACACCATCAACAAGACCAAAGCATATGACCAGAAATCAAAAAGCAAGAGAACAGATAGCATAAAGACCAAGGACTATTAACTTAAGCAAGAAAGCATCTGCAACTTTTAGTATCCATATATTGCCAAAGTAAGATTTTAAAGGATTGAGTGAAACACAACTTGGATTCAATTCAAAGCTTCACAGAAACTAGAGTCAAGTTAGTATATTGATACGAATTGTAGGCTAAGATGTGAACAAATCGGACTAAAATTTCAATAAATCATCAAACTTTTTGGCTTGTTTTAAATAATTACATCTCAATATCATCACATATGATTCTGTGAGTTACTAGAAACCTAAGCCTCCTCAGGAATAACATGCATGCCATTCAAAAGAAAAACACAAGCCCAGAATTGTAATCGATAGAGCAATCAAAACCCAGAAGAAGAAAAAACGAAAATAGATTTCAGAGATTCATAATGATCGGCTACAATAATCACAAGGAGAGAAACTCTAGACAATTCACAGAAGGATTCAATTTTGAATTCCGAAATTTTTTTAAAAAAGATGAATTTTTCACCTTCTGCAGATGAAGAAGAGATTGATTCTCCAAGACCCTAATTCAGAATTGCAAATTTCTCAGAAAAAAACGAAAACTTGAAGAATTAAAAGAAGAAGATGATAATCCAGTTTTGCTAAATTCTCGTAGCGTAACGCTTTAGTTTTTCCTAATTATTATACTTACCACATACCAGACGATGTCTAGTGGTATGTACGGGCATGTAATATTTGTTTGTTTTATTTATTTATTTATGATTTGATTTGTACCTTAAATATATATATTGATATATTAAAAATAAATTTATAGTGATCATCACTATCTGTTGTATACGAAATATATTTTTTATTTTTATTTACTTAAGTTTTAATGCATTACAATTTTACATATAAATATTTTTGACTCGTGTTATTTACGTTTTGACTCATGTTCATTTATATTTTAGACTCATTTATAACTTTATTTTTAGACCTGTATTTATTTAGGGTTTTGATCCCGTCTTTATTTACGTTTTAAGATCTGTTTAATTTTATTATGTTATACATTAACGATAGAACACATATTTTTATTTATTAATATCATAAGTAATTTATCAAATATATACTAATATATATATATATATATATTTAAACTCGTATTCATTTAAATTTGTAGATTCATGTATATTTTTGTTTTATTGTCAATTTGACACATAATTTTATTTATTAATATTTTAATCAATTCAGCAAGTATATACTAAATAAATATATGTATAATCATCTTATTAATATGTATTTGTAGATTAACAAAACTGATATTAAATATAACTAATATAACTTTTAGTTTTTGAAAACTTGAAAGTTGATATCATAGTTATTTAGTTTTTATAAATACTCATAACATTAGTTATTCGTTTTGTTATCTTATAATTTAAAAAATATATTTATTTATATCTTCTATATATAAGTAATATTTTTGT